>UWNZ010166213.1:0-10822 GCA_900474215.1 Andricus inflator
TAATATCAAAATACACTAACCTAGAACCCGTTATCTATAGGTTACCAAATCTAGATGCAACAATATTATATTCGCAATACAATTTAAATACAAGGAATTGTTCCAAGCTTTTCATTACTACGAATAACTGACAAAGATGTTCTTTCTTTCTCAATCAATCAATCAATCAATTAATTTTTACAATCTTAAAATAATAATGGGTCAATATGGGCTATAAATTAATCATGCATGCTCAGGGTCATCGTGCGCTACTTTTCAATAGAGTTCTGTTTTAGATTTTGACTATTCTTTTCGGTTTTATATTTTCTTTACTTTCCATAGGAAATTGCAATTATTTTGCAAAACTTGGTCAAAATTATTTGCCCTGAATAAGCACCGGCCTGAATAAGTATGAAATTGATTGTCTAAAAAAGGTTATTTTAATTGTATATATTTTTTCCCTATGCCAAAGATACTTTGAGTTCTCTATTAAAATTGATAAAATTTAACTAATTACTAGTGAAATTTTATGGATTCGATTAGCGAAAAGTGAACCAACAAACATTAGTGGAAAAATAATAATTCAATTAGTCTAGATATTTTCTAATCTAATAGTGGAAAGCAACTAATTGTTTTATAAAAATAAATAAAGTTTACTTAGGACTGAATACGATAATTGGAAAAAGGTTACAAAAAGTGAAACAGTGAAAAATAGATAAGTTTCATAAGACAACGCGTTGGTATAAAAATCGTAACTCTATTGCATTGCATCAATAAGAAGGTCATATTACGAAATTGTAAACGTGACGAAGCCTGTTTCCAATTTGAAAACATTACCTTCTGATTGTATGAACAACCACAGAAAAAAATAACATAAGCTATCTATCGATACCAGAAGATCACTTCACTTACTCAGAAAATCTAACTTAAAGAAAAAATTGTATTTTAATCAGCTACAGACCTTATGACATGGATATTCCGTTTTCTTAAATTTATGTAAATCTTCGTTTCATAGATTGAGCAAATATTGATGTCAAACTTTAGACAATCACCAATAATAAAATTTTAAAGTCATCTTAGTAGTGCAGAAATTGAGATTATTCAAGCAAAGAAACAGTTTTGGTAAGACATCAATCTTACACATCTTCAGAATGTAAATTTTCCAAATTCGTTTTTAAGAAGATGTTTTTGGTTCGATGCGGCCTTCACATCAAATCGGTTTTCATAATTTTAACAAAAGCTTCTCTAAGAAACTATAACTTCTTTCCGTAAAGTTAGGAGAAATAAGAATTTTCCATAATCTTAAAATGACAAGGGAACAATGCGCTCTAGATTACATATACATATTCAGGTTCGTCATGTGCTGATTTTCAACAGAGTTCGGTTTGAGATTTTCAAAATTACGTGAAGCTACCCTGAAAGTTGAAGTAAATTTTATTTCCATTGGATGAGTGGAGATGAGAAGCAACCCAATTTTACTGAATTTTGTCGAAACTTGAAGAAAAAATTTTTTGATAGAATATTCAAACAGGTAATTGAAATTATCCTGCCTTTTAAACTCGCGGAACACGTAATTTCGTGATCTTTACAATTAATTTCAAATATATCAGTGAAAATTACCCAGTATAGTATATGAGGAAGATCCTGACTATGTGAAGGTATATCAGTATTATTTGCAAAACAATTAGAAATTTTGCAGTATTACGTAACAGACCTTTTGAAATTGAGAATGAAACGATCAACAACAGTACTTTGGTGATTGTGAATTCTCTTTTGTTAAAGCTCCTTCGGCTTTAGCGAACACATTCTCTTCATGTATCCCGTGCTTCGCACTCGATTTGGTCTGTTGACAAATAAAGTGCAAATTTTATTCATCATGATAACTTCAATATTTATAATATGCATTGGTATTAAAACAAACGTATTTTCATTTTCTTGCTTTTATAATAAGTAAAAAGTGCGCACTTTGTAAAAAAAATTGTTGGTATTATACATTTTATTGCAACTTGTGTCGTTTTTCCATAAATTTAATTTATTTATTTTCAATGTTATTTTTACGATTTTGATAAAAAATCGCAATACTAGCGTAAAGATGTATTAAGAAAATTTGTAGGTACAATTTAGGCGGAAAATTTAACAAGATTTTGTAACAAATTTGCGCATCTTTTTTGGTTCAACAACTTTCCTGCATTAATTTTTTTTCGTGTCTTGTGTCGTTTTTCCAGAAATCTAGTGTTTTTATTTTTAATCTTATCTTCTGCGATTGAAAACAAATCTACTCGTTCTATCTAAAAATGATTAATAACACATTTTTAGACCGTTTTTTGGTGCAAACTCCCGTCTCCTAATTTTTTTTTCGTACCTAGTATCATTTTTCAAAAGAAACTATTTAAAATTTGTAATGTTATCTTTTATGATTGAAGCAAAAACTGCAAGTCAATCGTACTTCTTTTTTCGGTTAATTACTTTTGTCTTATTGTTTTTTTGTACCTTATGTAGTTTATCTAAAATCTCAATTTTTTCATTTTTCATGTTGTATTTCATGAATAAAATAAAAACTGCGCGTCCTATCAAAAGTTACTTTAAACAAACTTGCAGATTTTTCTTTTTGGTGCATAATTTTTGTTTCATCATTTTTTGTTTTATTTCGCACAGTTTGACTGAAAAATGGATTTTTAAATTTTTAATCATTTTTTGTGCTATTAAGTTTTGAATTTTCGATTTTTTAGACTAATTCAGAAAATTATTATTATAATCTTGTGGTTTGTTAAAAAATCAACGTTTTTCTTTTGTTGACTTTTTTTCATATCGTGCGTTGTTTGGCTTGAAATTCTCAGTTTCATTTCCTTTTTTGAATTTTGTAAATGCTATAACTCTGATAATTTTCTTTTTAACGAAAAAAGTCATTAGGATAAATTGTTTAGTTTTCTGAGGACTACGAATAGCCCTACATATAATTTTTAAGTCTTGAAGAAAATCGTCTCAAAAATGTTGAAAATGTTCTAATTTTTTGAATTGTTATCCAAAATGGCTGGCTAACGAACTCTTCCTTTCTTTTTGTACGCTTATGAAGTATGCTGAAGGGCAATCACTGCTCATCGACAATAATTCCAAAGTTCAAAAATATATAAATTTAATGCGCTTTTTGGTAGCGCAAAGATTATTTTATAATATAAATAGAAACTTAATCTATTTTCACAAAATAATAAAACAATTTGTAGCTAAAGAGAGTTGTGTTGGAATGTATGCATCGTAACTGATTATGAGTCTTTCAGGTTTAAAAAAACGGATCGCAATTGCATCAAGGAATAACAACTTTCACACAAAGCGGCGCGGCTCGTTGGTCTAGGGGTATGATTCTCGCTTTGGGTGCGAGAGGTCCCGGGTTCAAATCCCGGACGAGCCCACTTTTTTATTAAGAAAAGTTTCACCATTTCTTTATTTTGCTGACATCTGCTCATGATTTATCTTTTTTTTTTAATTATAGCTTAATTTCCAGTTGAAGACAAATAATTATATGTATTTTTCATTTTATTTAATATTTTATTGTAATATCTCCAATTATACGCTTCATCGAACCATTGGTTCGAAATTAATTCATAGTCCGGACATATGCATTGTATGATTTGAAAAGTATAGCTATTATCTCACAAAAATTGTTTTAGTTTTTGTTAATTTATAGCATCGATTTTTTCTCAAAATGTACAGAACTTTGATTTTTCTTTAGGCAAAAAACTATTTCCCTATTAAATATTTCTGCGTGTGGAGTAAACACGTATCAAGTGTGTTTTTGAATTAATTTCTAGTTTATTTTTGGTCGCTAAAAGCTAATTGTGAAGACTAAGTGAGAAAGCTAATTCGCATTCGAGACGTTAATCAGTGTATATTGGTATTGGATAACAAAAAGTGTAAAAGTGTCCAAAAATCTGTTGGAAATTTTTGTCTTCGAATTTGTATCCATATACCAACAAATTTCTTCAAATGCACAAAAAATAAATGCGTTAAACATATTTTTTTATAGGTCACCCAAGCCCGAAAAATTGAACACGTACGATAACTTAATCAATTAAACAGTAAGATGTTTTATTATTTACAACAATATGCGGTTAGAATAATGAAAGAAAGTTGCGCTTTTTCTTTAATTTTCCATTTTTTGTCCATTTTTAAATTGAAGTAGGGAAATAATTAATTCAAGTTGATTAACGTAATTGTTTTAAAAAATTAGTATGCTGTTTAAGGATATTCCCCTTCAACAATACTAGAATTTTGCTGTTTTTTGTATAATATTCAACTTTCTTTCCACTTGTTATTTAGCGAGGTAATTATTAGTGCAAGTTTTCCAAACCTAATTGTTTGAAGAATCAATTAATATCTTTAATAATATTATTACAGTAATGCTAGCTATTTGCGGTTTTTTCTGATATTTTCAGCTTTTTTTTGACTTATAGAAAAAGTTACATTCAATATAAGCCATATGGACAATTTCATAAATATTTCAAATATCTGGTTGTATTTCAGCAAAGTATATCCGCACAAAAGAGGGATATTGTTTCAAAAACGAATCCCTCTGATTTTTATTTGTTATTTGTCCCTACCTGAAAAGTCCAAGCAAAGTTAAAATTTCCGGCCAAACCCGCAACTTTCACGCATTATTATAAGAGAAGAAGACCATAAAGTACAATTTTAAAGTCATAATTTTTTTAACCATTATGTATGTTAAATTTCATTAACCGTTACTTCAATCTAAGTGAAAAGTGGATCTCCGAGTCAAAGTGTTGTTAAATTGGAAAAAGTTTGATCCAAGAAAGTTATCCAGATTCGAGGAAATTGATTTGTGAACTAAAAATCTTAAAGTGAGTCTAACCTGAAAGTGGGCCAAGCTTGACTGAGGATTGCGACAAAAATATCAATTTTTAGTCTACAGACGAAATAAAATCCTTTTTTCTAGATACTAAGCTTCTAAATACGAGTAAATAAAGTTTGATGTAAAAAAAGTTAGCCAATACGAAGAAACTCGACTTGGTTATAATTTGAATTTATTTGTTGAAGAATATGTTCAATGTAACATTAATTTAAAAAAAAAAAAACATTTAGTTTTAGAATTTTATAGTATCAAGATGAATTTAAATTAATTCAAATGGTATCAAAAGGAAGAAAATTGGCTTCACGACTACTAGGACTAAGGTCACCCATCGAACGCTATCAGTTTATAAATATCTAATTATAAAGAATCAAATAGATATGATTTAGTTATTAATATTATCAATTAAAATGATAAAATGTTTTCATGTTGTGAATTTCAATTTGGGAGTCTCAAAGTAATGGAAATAAAAAAGAAGGAGCGAACTAGTGACGGAAGCGAAAACAAGTTTATAAAATGTCAGTCGCATTTTTCTTTAAGAAGTCGTAAATAGTCGAAAATGGCACACGATCCCCCCTTCATAGAATTACTTTTGAAGATTTTTAATGATTTCAGAAGTTTCTAACTGATATTTTGATTTAGAGAATTTAAAAGTTGATCAAATTATGATAATCTTTATTCGTTTAGTGTAGTACATAATTATGGTTTTTAAAAAATTGACAGTAGAATTAAATCTAAAAGTTTTTTATCTTTCACTAAGGAAAGCAGATAAATGTTTGAAATAGTTGGAATTAGAGTATCTTCACCAAAAGTATGGAATTTTAAATTTTGTAATCCCGAAATTTTTTCAATTTTCAGAAATGTAAATTGTCCCTGTTTAGACAGGGAAAAGATTAGTGTCTTGGGAGGGTTCGGATTCAAATACAAGTGGCCGCGCGAAAAAACACCATGGGCATGTATAACCTTCAAGGGTGTGGATGCGATTTTGGTGCCTAAGCTCTGCTCCAGGGTTCCCGCCGTTATTAGTGTGAGACTCAGGGACAGAAGCAGAGAAAAGGTAGATGTGTTTATCGCTTAAGCTTATTTCCCCGGCAATGCTGAGGGGCCCCCGTCTCCTAGACAAGTGGAAGCTCTAATTCAGCAATGCCAGGAGAACAGGATTTCTCTGATATTGGGCTGCGGTGCAAGCTCCCAACATACAATGTGGGGGAGCACAAAACATTAACGGAGGAAGGAGATATTTAATTGAATACTTAGCGGGCATTGAGCTGGTGATTCTAAATCCGGGTGATAGTCTCACATTCCAGAGAAAAAACAGGAGTGAGGTTCTCGATTTGACTCCATGCTCGGAAGAACTGATGAGCAGAGTAGTGGGCTCGAGACTCTCCGATGAGTAGTCTCTCTTGGACCAGAAATATACCTTGTTCCGGTAAACTCTATAAAACCCGGCGGTTTCAAATATCAGAAACCCCAGGAATTCACTTCGGGACCCATACAAAGAGGAACTTAAAGGCAGGCTTGTGGGATTCCAACAAGCTACGTTACTACAGATGAGTTAGAGCATGCCGCGGATTTTCTGCGAAGGGCTCTGAATACATCATATGAAAGCAATTGTCCTACAAGTACAGTTAGGTCTAGGCAAGGAGCAGAATAGTGGACTACACACCTGGGAAAACACCGCAACAAGACTGGAACGTTGTACAAATGGTCAAACAGTAATAAATTGCCCTCAAACTAGGACATCTATAACACAGCTCATTATGAATACAAAAAAAAATATAAGAATTTGTAAACAGGAAGATTGGATGGGCTTCTGTGAGGAATCAGAGAACATTACGGACACAGTGAGGCTCCACAAGATCCTGGAAAAATTCCGGAATCTCGTCTGGGGCTGATAAGGTTCGATGATGGTGAGTTTGCCAAGGACGAAGAAGCAACGCCGGATCACCTGATCGAAGTCCACTTCCTGGGATTTCAGCAGACGCAAAGCGATAGAGTGGTGGAATGCTGGGCCTGAAAGAGGGAGAGGGCCGATTCGAATTTCGCCGCCAAGATCACTGAAATCAAGGAGGTGGAATGGATTGTTGGGTCTTCCGACCCTTCAAATCACCAGAAACGGATGGCGTAGATCCAATGCTCTTATGTTAGCAGCGAAGAAACCATTTAGGGCAAGCGTTTCCCTAAAACACGTGCCATTGACATGAAAGAATGGCAGAGTAGCCTTCAGCCCCGAACCTGGATAGGAGGGCTATACTGCTGCAAAATATTTACGGCCAATCAGCATAACTTTCTTCATCCTGAAGACGCTAGGGAATCTGGTCGATAGATATATCAGGGCTGAGATGCTTTTAGCATTCTCGTTGCACAGAGAGCAGCCCGCCTTTCAGGCAGGCTGCTCAGTAGAAACTGCGCTCCATACTGGCATGGCAAAATTGGATCAGCAGCTGAAACAGAAACGGTATGCAGTGGGCACCTTTTTGGATATAGAGGGTGCCTTCATCAGTACCGGTGCAAAGGTCATCTGTCGAGAGGCTTCGAGGTGTTGTGTGCCATACCAGCTAGTAAGCTGAATAGGAAGCATGCTACGCCTGAGGATACACGAAGTCAGATGGGACAAAGGTCTGGTCAGAGGAATAGCGCCACGGGGGTGCCCAAAGGTGTGTGGCCTGTCACCACTTCTATGATGCATTGTAGTGGAGGGCCTCCTTCGCAGGAATCCCGTTTATACGGCATGCTACAAATTTTCAGACGGAGTTCCTGGTCGTCCTGTGTTGTCCTAAGAGTTTGTTAGAAGAAAACGCTGCTGTCAGGCGTATTACAATCTGCTCGGACAGCCAAGCGAAATTAGCTGCAGTCGGCAAGCCAGAGATGCTAGAAATTTTGAAAATGAATCTTAAAATTAAACACAAAAACAATATTCTAAGTCCAAGCTCTGAAAATCAAACAATTTTAATATGGAATTCTTTAAGAGTCTACAAATTAAAAAGATAGCTTTTAAGACTAACTCGTTGAAAATTAAAATTTTTTAAAGCCATCGAGTAATCTGAAAATGTGACAATTGAAAATGAGTACGATTTTAAATGTAGAACCCCTTGGAACTGAATAATGAAATATTAACATAAAAAGAATTGGGAAATGTAAAATTCTCTCATTGCAGTGCCCATAATTGAACAACGCCTCAAAAAATTGAAACTTTTCTTTACTTAGAATTTTAGTGCGCACTGTCGGCGAAAATCACCTGCACCCTTCCCCATACTTTATCAATTAAATTCGTCTTTGTGGTGTTAAAAAGTAGGGTAGTAGGAGAGCAAAATTAAACATATCGGTGAACATCTACTTTTGCTGTTCAACAGCCTAACAGTACATTATAAGAGTAATTTTTATTTATCATGTTTTTATTCAGGAATGTTCATCAAGAAATCTTTATGCAATCATTAATCATGACAATAAAGGTAGAGTTGATCTCGTTACAGGCTCTCCTCCAGTAACTTCTGCATTAGGCCCTCCCGTGACCACAAAAAATTTGAAGCCACCCATATCAACAAATTCGAATCTTCGACCTTGTACAACTTCATGTTCATTTTTAGATGCTAGAGTAATGCTTTCCACATCTTTGGTTTCACTATTCAGCCTTACTCTATAGTATTTGTGACAATAAACGATGAACCATTGTGTATTATTAGGTTCCATAACGTTTGCAGCTAGAAAATGAAATAAAGATTGGTTAATTTAACACAATTAAAAATCAATCTAAAAATTGAACGTTATTTTTTTTAGTTAAAAGACTTTTTAAGCATCAACTTGCAGTGCTGGAAATTAACTAGTTTTATTCATATAGTTACTTTTCTTGGTGACAGTAGTCCATTGTAAAAATTTCAGAAAAGAAATTTCGGACATTTTTCCGTACGATTATCTTTCAGGTTCCTTCCTACATCTGCATCGAAACATATCTGTTTCTATCAGAAGTTTTGACTAATTTTGATCATAAAATTTAGGTTAGTGAAAATTCCTCGAGAAGTTTATGAAATTAATAGAAACGATTGGCTAGCTTCGGCAAGAACTTTACATCAGAAATTTCTGTCAGGTGTGGCAACGTAATTACTTTTGTAAATAAGTAACAAATTGGTAAATAGTTACGTCGTTTTTGCAGAAACAGTGACCACATGAATTGTCAAGTTCTTAGTTACTTTCTAAATTACAGAACTTTTCTACGACTACCAATAAATAAATTATTATGTGGAAGTCGAGAAGGGGCATGGTCAGTTTGAATGAAGAAGCTTTCGAAAAATTATTTTTTATGAAAATAAACGAGGAATACACAGGGCTGACACAGCCTTACTAACTCAAATGACGGACCTATTTCAACTGGAAAAGTGACCAAACGTGACTAATGTTCCTTAACTATGTGACTAAAGTCCTTTGGATTTAAAAGAATGGTATGCAATTTGTAGGAAGTCCGGGTAATTTGTAAGGAATTAAGAATAAATTTTGAAAAAGTTTGATAAAATTCCAATAAATTTAGAAAAATTTAAGAGACTGACTTCAGAGTAACCCCAAGGAACTCAAAAACATTCAGTAAAATTTAAAAATCCATAAAAAAATCATAATTTTCAACACGGGTATACACTTGACCTCAACAGCTTTTCGTTTAAATTCCTTACTCATTCAGCGTCAACTGTTATACTAATTCTGGCATTTAAACGCACTACACCGCTCTAACCTTGCTTGTCAACATGAAGAAAGGAAGCAGTAAAAAATTTGTAAAAATATGTTACGCAATTTATGGAAAGCCCCTTACTAGTTGGTCTCGGTGCTCTGACACCCATTAGTGTTCCGTCCTGGTTTATATATTCCACTATTTGTAGGCCTCTTCTTAGCGGAGCAAGACGGACTAGAAAATTTTTGTTTCTATAATCTCGGCCAATAGGACAACCATTGCCCGGATAGTCAGCTTTAATTATTCTTGTGTTAGATTCATCTAGCCAGACTTCAATGTTCCGACCCATGTGCTCGATAAATCCCCATGAAGGGCCTGTAACAACAACGGGCTGGCGAGAATAAGGTTTGATTCGAAATTCCCCCCAAACAGTCCCGTCCTGGCGCCTGCTCTCACGACCGCGTGGGCGTCCGGCACCGCGGCGGGCCCCCCCGCGCTGTCCACCGGTAACTGAACTTGATCCTTCATTTTCTGCTCCATTCAATTCTGTAAATAGAAAAAGAAGATTTGTAGTTGAGAAAAAATGAAACATCAATCTTAAAATTAAACGCGCAGCAATTCTGAACTGAATCGATTAAAATGAAAAAATTCAAAGCCCCACGTTAAAAAAAGGTCTCTTGAAGTTTACTTCTAAAGCAACCACTATGCATTTTGAGTTGGCCCCTCGTTTTTATAACACATTCGCAGCAAACAGCAGAGAGGTTTAATAATTAATACTCTCCCGCTTAGTATATTACATATTTAAGATTATTTTTGAGTGCATTTGAAATCTTTTGAATTCGCATTTAATTCTTTGAATTCTTTTGAATTCTTCAGATTTTATGCAAAATTTTTTATTCTTGAAGATTGCTTGGAATAGATTTAGCACTTTCAAATACTTTTGCATTCTATTAACTTCCTTGCTATCTTCTAAATACCTCAGATTTCCCCGACATGTCTGAATTCCTCTAAATTCTCGAAAACTATCTGAATTCCTTGAATTCGTCTAAATTCCCGTCATTCTTTTGAAATCCGTGGAATTCTCTGAATCTTTCGTATTCCATAAATTCGTGGAATTTCTTGAATTGGAAGAACTCTGTGAGCTCCTAGTGCTTTAAAATAATTTAAATTTAGAGAATTAGGACAATTCAGGGAATTAAGATGATTCAGGGAATTAAGATAATTCAGGGAATTCAGGGTATTTAGAGAATTCAGAAAATTCAGATAATTCAAGAAATTCACGGCATTCAACTAATTCCGAGACTTCAGGGAATCTAGATAATTCA
>UWNZ010166898.1:0-11967 GCA_900474215.1 Andricus inflator
TGTTTTCTCGCTCCCACTAATCCCTCTACCCTTCTGTCCAGGGGCCTTTGTAAGAGTTATCTATCATTTAATGTAATAATTGCCTTTTTTTGGAGTGACGCTATAAGAGCGTCTGGTACCAAACCAAGGTAGGTAACGTTAAATTCATTAAATATCATTACCTAGGTCGCCAGTTTGTCCACTAATTTCCTCGTTTGTCGCTTATGAATGAAATTAGTATTACAATCCTTTAAATCTTCTGAAATTTCTTTAAATACTTGAAATCCCTCGAAATCTTTAAAAATCGCTAAGGAAAATTTAATGTTATTCGTTTTTTAAAGTTCTCTAAAAACGCCTTTTAATCTTTGAAAATCCCACAAAATTCAGTAAAATCATATGCTAAATTTCCTATAAAAATTTGTCATGATGGGGGTTACAAGTGACTCCAAACGATTCCATTGGATTACAAGGGATTTCATGAGATTTAAAGAAAATGTACTACAGATTTCAGGAGTAATTAGCCCCTCGGTATTTTTTATGAGATATATAAATATTTTTCAAATATAATAGTGCTTCCTTTTCAAAGCTCAGCAATAGAATCGAAGAGAGTGAAAAAAATGCCAAGACAACCAACGGACAATATCTATGAAGACTTCTGACGTTTCTGCAATCTAATTACGAGGGTCAGTCCAAAAGTGAGTTTAAAGGTGTCAAAAAAGAAAATGTATGAAACGTTGAAAAAAATTATTTACAAATGGTAGTGTTATAATAATTTTAAACATAATCGCCAGCTTGATATAATCGTTTTTGGTAGCGTAGAAACAATTTTTTTAAACAATTGGTGTATCATTTTGGGCTCACCTTCATTCACGGGCTGACCACTACACAGTGGGAGGAATCAAGAATTTACTGTTCATAATCCACTTTTTTTTTTAAATTTTCACTTGGTGGAATTTGTTACTTAAGCAAATAGAACGTCAAAATTGGACATTTTACTAATATCATGTTTTTTTTCTTTATGAAGAAAAGACTTCAAAGAAGTCGCTATCTATCAGAATTATTGCAGATATACTTCAGGAACATAAATATTCAGTTTGAAATTTAGACTAATTGTTATAAACAATTAATTTCATGAGTTCTTCATCGCAACAAAAAACTTTATTTTAACTATAAATGCCTATACATCTCATAGAAGTAGTATTTGAAATACAGAATGACCTTGCTTAGCAATTGCCATTATTATGAATATTCTAATTAACAGATTATTTTTGTAAGTGTTGTTTTTCTCATCAAACAACTTTCAAATTAATTTTTAATTATAATAAATAGCTGCAGAAAAATATAAAGTTTAAATATTTATATTGCTACTAACAACATTATAAGCAAAGTTAAACGAGCGACAACTGAAATATCGTGATTGTGAATTCTCTTTCGTTAAATCTCCTTCGGCTTTAACGAACCTATTCTCATCACGTGTCTCGTGACAGAAAAAGGTCGAAAGTAAATTTTTAAATCTAATTTAGGCAAAAGAATCGTTTGGCAAACCTTTTATTGTACATTGTGTCTTTTTTTCTAAAATTCAATTTGCTTATTTGTAATTTCATTTATCACGATTGAATCAAATACTTCGAATCTTATCAAAAAATAATTTATAACAAATTTGTCGATCCCTAATGGGTGAACAACTTTTGTCTATTTATTTTTGTCGAATCTTGTGTTGGTTTTTTAAAAATTAATTTAAAAAAAATGTTATGTTATTTTTTACGATGGAAAAAAACTACGCATCCTATGAAAAACTGATTAACAACAAGTTTGTATATGTTTTCTAGGTGTAAAATTTATTTTTTTTTTCAATTTCTCTTCCTATCTTATATAGTTTGCTTCAAAATGGAATTTTTCGTTTTTGAAAATATTTTTCACGACAAAACAAAAAATATGCTTCTTTTAAAAAAATTTTTTGAATTAAATTTTTCGATCTTTTTGAGATGAAGAATTTCACTTTCTAACATTTTTTCCGTATCTCATATAGTTTTGCTACAAAATGGGATTTCTTATTTTTAATAACCTTTTTACGAACAAGAAAAAATATGCATCTTATAAAAAAAATGGTCTAAAGTAAATTTTTAGATCCTCTTGAGACGAACAATTTGACTTTTCAAAATTTTCCCTATCTAGTTTAGCTGCAAAATGGAAATTTTCATTTTCTAAAAAGCATAATGTAAAAATCATTTTTTTTTGCTAAATTATGTTGTACCTATATCAGTGGTTATATTTTATTAAGAAAGTGTGTCATTAACTTGTAGTTGTTGTTGTTGTTATTAACAATATTTTAAATAAACAGTAATCTAAGGCAATTTTACGTTTCAATAAGCGGTTTTTTCGTAATGATTATTTTAATGCAATGTCCGTAATTCTTAATTAATATTATTGTTAAATTATAATATCAAATTGTGACATTTAAAAACAAAATATAAAAAACTATTATATTTGCATTTAATTTGTTGTAATATTACTTGGCTCTCCTATAATATTCTATGAGGAAAACTTCTTCCTTCAATGAATCTCATAGGAATTATTTTTTTAATTTGAATTTTTTAAATAATTTTATGATCTCTCAATCAAGATCAACTTCATCTCTCACCCACTTCTGTCGAAAATCGGCAAAGTACAGATCAGATGACTCGATTAGTTTAGGAATCAAATCTTCCACTGTTGCTAGCTGAGAATGCTGGTGTTGCACAATAATTCTTGAAGAGTGAAGATACTAAATTTAGACGTTATTAAACTTTAATAATTTAAAGCAGTGCATTTTTACTTAATGCTATTCTTGCATGACAATATTAATACGATATTAATTTATATTTTGTCTTACAAAAATACCTCCACATAAATATAAGTGGTGGAAAACCCTCTTACTTACACATCAAATTAATTTTTCTTGAATATTTTGTTTATACAAATTACAATTTTCTATTATTACATAATAAAGATATTAAGTGTGAATTACTGACAAAGCTACTTACCTAAGGTACCACTACCAAGTTGCATTAAAATAATTATTACGAAAAAACTGCTTTTTCAGACGTGAAATTGCTGTAGCTGACTGTTTATTTAACAAATTATTAATAACAATAACAATTACAAGGTAAGGCCACACTTTCTTGATGAAACATAACCCCTTATTTAGCTGCAGCATGATTAAGCAGAAAAAATTATTTTTTGCAGGTTGAAAGCGCTAAATTTTTTTAATGTTTCTTTATATTATTATTCGCAATACACATATTTAACATTTATATTTTTCTGTAACTATTGATTTGAAAGTTGTTCGATAAGAAAAACAATATTAAAAAAAAATAATTTGTTAAATACAATATTTATTATAATGGTAATTGTTAACCAAGGGTAATTCTGCATTTTAAATACTACTTCTATGATACATCTAGGCAGTTTTAATCAAAATAAAGTTTTTTGTTGTGGACGACTACGTTATGAAAATAATTGTTTACACAAATTTTTTACTTCTGTTGGCTTAGATCTGAGACTGAATATTTATATTTCTGAAGAGTACCTGCAATATTTCCGATAGATAGCGACTTTTCTTAAGTCTTTCCTTCGAAAAACAATAATAATCTTAAAATGTTCAATTTGGACATCCTGTTTGTTCAAATAATAAATTCCACTGAGTGAAACTGAACAATCATACCTTAATTAATTCCGCAGGATTTAATCCTGAGCATTAAAAAAAATCGGTCAGGAATTGAAGTTTGTCGGGGATTATGAACAGTAAATTCCCGACTCCTTCAATTGTGCGCTGTCTTCGCCACCTCATGACTCCTGAAGTGCTTACAAGACAAGTCTGGATTGTATATTGTGTGTTCGAAAATGTCCCATCCAAAAGTAAGTCTACAAATCTTGGGCCATTCTTTTTGTAAGCGGTCTTGAATTTTTGTGAAAGAGCAGTAGTTCCTTTGTGAGGAGTCCGTTACGCTTGAATGCTGACCGATAGACCGGCTTTGCACCGACGACTGAAAAGTTAACTACGCGCGCGTAGAACTTTCGAGGGGAGCAACATTTTTGCTTCGGAAAGAGCGCCAAAGAAGGATTGCCGACCTATAAGATTCATGTGCTCCAGATGATCGAAAGTGTCCAAAAATATATTCAAGCAAAACAAACATAACCTTAAGGATTTACAGTCTTGTTGCTACTCTGAATACTTATACATAAACAAGTACTTACGACTCCAGTCGATAATATAATCAAACCGATTTCACTTTTTAACAAACAGCACCCAACAAGTTTGTACCTACGTTACCGACAATTGGAATCATCTGGAGTACATGAATTTTATTAGTTGGCAACCCTTTTTTTACGCTCATTCCAAAACGAAAGTTTCGCTCCCTCCAAATGTTCTATGCGCGTGTAGCTAACCTTCCGGTCGTCGGTGTAGAGCCGACCATTGTCATGCTCTACGCCAAATAAAAGCAGCAATTCGTCGGAAGCGCCTCGAACTCCTGATAAAAGGAGCACCGCTATGTTACGATAATCAGTGGCGGATTTCCCACATAGGCTACATAGGTTGCAGCCTAGGGCGGTAAATTTTGTGGGTCGGCAACATTTACCGCGCATAATTTCCGTCTTTCTCGCTTTTATGTCTTCCGCGGCAAAAACGAAACAAATAAAAGCGCTACACGACAGGGAATATTTGAGATTACTCTGAATTCAAAATCGAGTAGTTAATCTCTGTTAGTCTGAGGGCGACAAATTACTGTTAGCCTAAGGGCGGCAAATTTCGGTTGGCCTGAGGGCGGCAAATTTTTGTTAGCCTAGGGACAGCAAATACCTAAATCCGCCCTGATGACAATGCAAGACTGCATACAACAAGAATGAGCAAGATTTGCTGACTGATTTTGGATAGGACATTCTCGACCAGCCATCGTACTTTTTAGGCTTGGATCCCAAAGATTCCAACTTGTTTCCCGCATTCAAAATTCATTTGTAAGGCAAGCACTTCAGAAATGATAAGAAGCTGAAGAGAGCGGCTAGCGCTTGGATAAAGGTGAAGGGCCCGCAATGGTACGCCAATAGCTTGAAAAAATTTCCCATGCGCTACCAAAAATGTTTGGATTGTTCTGGTGATTACATATGTTTAAAAATGATTGTAGCCCTAACATTTGTAAATAATTTTTTTTTGTTTTTCTATTTATTTTCAATTTTTTGCAACATCTTTAAACCAATTTGCGGATTTACCATCGCATGACATATTATTATGAATCGGCACTATGATTGATTGGCTAGCACGCTCGCCTCTAAACCTCAGCACTGCTAGGAAGAGGGTTCGAGTCTCGGTTAATCCGTAGACTGACTCAGCATTAAATGTTTTTTTTTACGGAATTTTTGAAAATTACAAAGTCGGGTATGATTCACTCCGGGTCGACCTTAGATCCGCTGTACTATACACAGGTTTCACTGCAATTTCCCTTGTGTACTAAAAATAGAAAAATTTTAGGTGAATACTAGTGCAGATGTTTGAAAGACGTTTGCAGACGCTGATGTGTAGAACCAGTAAATTTTTTCTTAGGGGGACCATGATTTATCGTAAATTTTGCGAAAACTTTGTATATACAATATTATGTGATGTTATATTATAACCAAACTGTGTAGCATTGAATAAAAAGTTACTGATATCAGCAGTCCATTGTTTTATAATCCTATGTGAAGGAGTCATGCCACTGTTACCTCTAAACAATGGAACTTATGATACCTACCTGCAATTATATAAGGATTTTTGCATTTCATATTTAAATCTGAATATTAAAACTAAACCAATGAAACCAAAAAAAAAAAGGACGCAAATAAACAGATTTAAAGAATATAATACATTTCCAATCGATTTATTATAGCTTTAAAATATCTAGATAGAATGAATTTTTAAGAAATTAATTTATAGGGTCGGGACCGAGAGTGCTATCATAGAAAATTTAGAAGTAGCTTTTGGGCCACTACACGTCAGAAATATCAAGACTTCAAATTCAAACATATATTTTAATCTGAGCGATAACAATTTTCTTATCTGTGTGACATATCCATATGAAAATTAATTTTTTTTGCAATGAATTTAGCAGGGAGGTTCATAAATTGATAGCATAATGGTAAGGTAAAAAAGTCCTTCTCGTTATCCAAAAAACGAAAACTTTCGATAATTTTGAATAAATAAGGAGACAAAAGATCAATTTTCTGTATATATATTTATATTATTATTGAAAAATCGTAAAAAATGACACCTCAAACGTATATTAAGAGACAAAAATAAATAGTAGTAAGTGTTTGAATGAAATGGAGTCTTCAGTTTTTATAAAAATTGTCACCATTTTGTCAGTTTTGAACTGTTTTCATATTTTCTGGTGGTTTTGGAAAGACTGAGAAATCTTTGTTAAGATTTAAAACAAATTTTTTAACTGTAAAGAACGTTTTTTGTGGGCATTAGGGTCGATAATATTTTTTTGTTTCTTCTGCAATTATTTGAAAAAATATATGTCTTTAAATAAAATAAAAATTAAATTTTTTGTTTCCTCCCGAACTGACTCGCTAGACTCGTCAGTAAGGCTATGTGAATCGGTCCTACCTTATACATTTTCATTGACCTAAATTCACTATAATGTATATTTCACAAACAAATCTTTTAAAGTCGGTTTGTAAATTTTCTGTATTTTGCAGTTAATAATGTAGTGCATTTAAACCACGGATAGGCGTTGAAACTTAATATAATTGGTACCAATTTTGACTTTATTTTTAAAAAACACAACAAATTTTTTTAATGTTATTCCGACCATGGATAGGGGCCAAAATTTAAATTGAATGGTCAACAATTATTAAGTTGATGAGAAATTATTATTATTTTAATGAAATGATTTAAGAAATAGAAGAATTTTTCTTATGTAATTCTACTCCTATACGCCGTTGAAATACAATATATTATTAACTGCAAAATTTACAAACTAACTTAAAAATTTTTTTAATGAAAATATACATTATATTGAATTTAGGTCAAATAAAATGTATAAGGTAGGACTGATTTACATAGCCTTACTGACAAGTCCAGTGAGTCAGTCCGGGACGAAACACAACAAATTTATTTTTTATTTTATTTAAAAAAAATTTTTTAAATTATTTTCAGAACAAAAGAATAAATAAATGTTAGCAACCCTAATGACAATGAAAAAATCTTCTTTGCAATTATGATACTTGGGTCAATTAAAAGCGGTATGTTTCAAAAGAACAGCAAAGATGTCATGCAACTAAAAGATTGTAACATCCTCACATGTAGAAAAGTATGTCATTTCCAGAAAAAAATTTGGAACAATTTTTCCAATACCAAAACTTTGAAAAAATCTTTGTCACATGTTTTAAAAAGTTTTTTAATGCCAGTAGTAACCCTTAAACTGAATTTTTTGATTTTGTACAAATTTGAGAAAAATGTATGTGCTTGGACTAATGGACCAATATGCAAAGTGGAAAGTCGAAAACAATACAAACATCCAAATTGCGAGTTTCCTAGACCATCCATCTTTTTAAAAAGAATAGCACTGATGGCAAAGATTTAAAAAATTGTTTAAAGAATAAACTTAATCAGAAGTTTAAATTACTTTAAATTATTATTTGTTTTTTAATATCCTCTCCTTAGTTTTTCCGACCGCCTACATTATAGCGTGTATATTTTATTTACCTAGGTCTACATATCTGTGTTTGCAGTTTCTGACAATAAAATTATATTTTTCTCATCTTCGAAATGATAAATTCGAATTTCCTTCTCGAATTTGCATTTTCATCGCAATTTTATACTGATTCTTGACACCATCGCATTAAAAAATCATGAGGATTCAAAGGTACCATTTTTCTGTCGATAAAATAATTATTTCAATGGCAAGCCTGTTTATTTCTTACCATTCATCTTGAATTTTCTTATCGAAAGTTTGAGCATACAAAAATTGTAAACATAGTGGGATAAAAAGTACCTATTGTAGAGCGGACTTTTTTGCAAGGGACTGGAGGCACTCCAGAGATCAGGTTCAAACTGCGGTTCGACAGACGAAAGTTTGAGACTAATTATTTCTAATTCATTAATTAAATTTAATTAATTTCACTAAATGTAGTTTTTCTCATTCGAAGTGTCACATTTGGCGTTACGAAGCATATCCTGAATAAACATTACTATGTGACAAGAAGACAAGAATTTTTTTTTTTGAAGATCAAGGTATGTTTATTTCTTATCGCCTCGGTCCTCTCATGATTTCAAATTTTTTGGCTTATTAGACACTTGTACCATGTTTTTTTCTCCCTTTTTTTATTTCCTATTTCTAATTAGTATCATTTCATTTGTCTGAAATTGTCGGGGAATAATAAATACTGAAAAAAGTTGGTTTTTTCCATGAGGAACTAGATGTCTTTCTTTTGACCTCCGGATATGATTCAAAGGAAAATAAGGTCTTTCCTTTTTAAGAGAGAATACAAGATACATTAAAAGGTTCGACAACTATAATTAATAATAGTGAAATTTTAAAGATTAGATCAGTAAAAAGTGATCCACAAAATATTCGTTGAAAGTTACTATTTAAATTACTCGAGTTGTGTCCTAATCCAATAGTGGAAAGCAAGTAATTCATTGATACACATAAACAAATCTACTAAGGATAGTACATAATAATTAAAAATAGGTTATACAAATTCAAAGCGTCAAAAATATAAAAGTTTAAAAAAATAAGGCAAAGGTGTAACATCCTTAACTCTGATGAAACAATAAGAAGTTCATGAAATTGTATAAATGGTTTAGCCTGTCTCCAATTTAAAAACATTGCCTTCTTATTGTTTGAACAAAGTTGAGAAACATACCTATTTTTTATTCTTAAAATGACAATGAATCAGTGGCCTTGAAATTAATTATACACATTCAGGATCTTTATGCGCTACTTTTCAACAGAATTCTGTTTTCGAATTTTTATTTTTTTTTATTTTTAAGGCTGAAGGAGTTTATTCTTATTTTATACCTTTTTTCCTTACGTATAAGACACAATTCTTAAAATTTAGCTAACAACTCGAGAAATTTTACAGACTAGAATAACAAAAAGTAAGCAACTGATCATCAGTAAAAACTAATTGCTTAGGAAAAGTATACAAATTTTTCAGGAATGTATGTACACAGTAATCAAGGAATGGCTATAAAAATGGGAAAAGTGAAAAAGAAAAATTCATCAAAATAATGCAATGGTGTCACATTTTCAACTCTAATACAACAATAACAAGACCTTATTCTGAAATTGATAACATGACATAGTCTCTTTCTGTTTTTGAAATATTTCCTTCTAATTGTTTAAACAAAGTTAAGAGGAATGAGAATTTTTACAATCTTAAAATTATAATGGGTCATTGGTCTATAAATTAATTATGCACATTCACGGTCCCCATGTGTTACTTTTCAACAGTGCTCTGTTTTCGATGTTCGAAATTTTTACTTATGTACTTTTTTCCACTTTTCCATAGAAAATTGCAATTATTTATCAAGTTTCGTGAAAATGATTTGCCTTGAATAAGAATCTGCTTAAATAAGTATGAATTATTTTCCTTAAATAAATTTAGTTGAATTTTATTGCTTTTTTTCTTAAGCAAAATATACTCTACTGACTACTCGAATAAAAATTGATAATTATTAGAATTAATGATAATGGTTGCTCAGGAAATATTTATAAACGTATTTAGGTCTGCAGATAGTAATTAAAAATGGTTATAAAATTTATAAAAAGTGTTAAACAGACAAATTTGACAAAATAATGCGATGGTCTAACGTTGTTAACTTTATTAAAACAATGAGAATGCTTTCTTCTGCAATTTTAAACGTGACCTAGCCACTTTCCATTTTCAGAACATTGCTTTCTAATTGTTTACAAAACATTAAGAAAAATCAAAATTTTTTCAAATTTCGAATAATCAATGGGCTATAAAAATAATTATGCACATTAAAGGTCCTCACGCGCTGCTTTTCAACAGAATTCTGTTTTCAATTTTGGAAATTTGTTATGGTTATTTGTGATGGTACATTGGGGTGGTTAAAAAATGCATGGGATTTTTTTTTTTTTTTTTAATTTTCATGCATATTTCCTCCAGGTTTGTTCAAGTCCGCAAACAAATGTTTCTTTTTAATGATATTTAGAGGTTTCGCAAGCCCTAGGAAGTTTATTGCGTATTTCCCATAAAAAATACGTTTTTGTAAATTTTATTCAGAATCTTCAATGTTGGGTGACTCGAGTTGAAACTCAACCTTCCTTTTCACAAGTAGCTCATAAATACAAATGAACAATTACTTTTTGAACATCACCCACATAAGTCTGTTTTTACAGGGTCCCAAGAAAAAACCCATGAGTGAAAAATTGGGTTTTGCGAGTTTCTGGCGCTAATTATGATTTTTCTTGCGGTCGTGTCAAAACAAGTTGTTTCTAAAACATGAAATACTACTTTCTCCTGATAACAAGATGTTAAAATGAATGTAAATTTTCCTTGGTGTAGTTACGGAGAGTATTTTTGTTTAAACTAATATTAATCTTTATTATTTTTTCCTGAATGAAAAGCTGAAGAAATACAAAGCAATACTTTAACAAAAGATGGTTACAAGCCATAAGAAATTCTTTAAACAATTATATTTGTTCGCTTGCATTAATTATTAGGCAGTATCTATTAATCACAAAATTTCGTAATAAATAGCCCAGACCGTTGAACCGGCTATTTTTACCGAAATCTCGTAATTAATAGAAACGGCCTAATTATTAAATCAATATGTAAAAAGTAGAAAAAAATTAAAAATTTCAGAAAAAAACTACTACATACCATTAATCTAGGAGAAGATAATTATAAACAACAATAATTGCATTAAACAATTATGTTTACCAACTTAAATTAATTATTACCGCGCTCTAATTAAAGAGTGGAAAATTTTCGAAAAGAACTGCAACTTTCTAGACTTATTCTAAGAGAATATTATTATAAATAATAATAAATTGTTTCAACACTTATTTATATTAAGTTTAACTTATTATTGCCTTGATTCAACTAAGAAGCTGAAAATTAGTTGAAAAATCCTGAAAAAACGGCAAAACCCAATTTTTAAGTTACGGGGTTTTTGTAAGGTCCACATAAACATACTTATGGGGGTGATATTTGAGAAATAAGTATTCACTTGTAAACTATACGTGTTAAATTTCTTGGGGCTTGCGGAACCTCTAAATATTATTTTAAAATATCGCATTTATTCTTTGTAAATAAATAATGTCTCGTCGCACAAAGAAAGTCACGAGAGTAAAAACGTTTTATCTTGTGTCAAAGATTAATAAAAAAAATTTCAAATAGTGAAAAAGGCGCGAAAAAGCCTATCGCAACTATGAAAGACCAATTTTTTGTATCGATATTAGAAAAAGCTTTTATAGAACCAAGAAAAGGATACCTTCAAAAAAATTACTCAACGCCTGCCGAATAAACAATATTATTAATGGTAGGTATGGGTTTTGCAGCGATTTTAGGGAAGAGTCCGACACTGGTTTCTAAATGAATGTTTATCAACAAATTAAAATTTTTGGTACTTTCCTCTTACAAATAGCAATTTTATAACCACAATTCACAGCTAGAAGTTATCGTTAGATCGGAGGATTTCTTTTTGCTTTCAAGAGATCTAATCTCAATATACACAATGTAAAAGTTAAAAAAATTTCTAAGCAATAGATTGTGAGATGCGACTGTGCAAATTGCGACTTCGTAAAATTTTACATAAATTTTATATCTCACAAAAATTTGTTTTTGAATAATTTATAATTTGATTTTTGGAAACTCTCGATTTAATGTTCGCGATTTCAGAAGCTGCAGAGTATTTCGAGACTTGGCCGACCGTTGATTTAGAATATTTTAATTTTAAGAACTGATTTTGCCTATATTTTTCCCTATTTCATGAAA
>UWNZ010167439.1:487-25723 GCA_900474215.1 Andricus inflator
AATTTTATGACGAGATCAAGAAAATTCTAATAGCCTAGCACGGATACGAACCATTTGAGCTGTCGAACGGGCTCCATGTCGGTAAGTTAGGAATCTAGGATTATAAATCCCCTTACTCATCTACTGGGGTTTGGTAAATCGTTAAATTGCGCAAATTCTACGTAAGCCCGTGGCATCTGGTTATGCGTGATCTGCGATCAGGATTAATTGTGTGCGAACTCCAATAACTTATGAATGACTTACGAGTTCGTGTCGGGGGGGTGCATAAACGATATGGGTCTCCCGTAAATCCAGGAATGCACGAGCAACTGGGTAAGTGGTTTACAACTTGACATTGGGCATCCTGACCACATGTTCCGGGACAAGGATTTTGGCATTTCGATCGGATACAGGCCATGTTAGACATGCAGTCAGAATTGACTGTGCATTCGGGACGACATCCTTCATATGGGTCTCCAATATATTCAGGTACACATGAACAGGAGCCTACGCCATTTTGCTCTTTGCAAATGGCATTAGGACCGCAGGGGGACGGCGTACAAGGGGTCAACATCTCAACGGGGTAGATTTCTGCTAGAAAGGGTACAGTAGTTCAATAAATGTAATTTACCCTTTTTAAGCAGACCTTAATTTCCTTATAGGTCGTGGCTAAGCAGAAATAATAAATCGCAGAAGCGTACGCCTAATCGCATGATTTTTAACACCATCGATTCCCTGAGATTTGAGGTATTGATAAGTGTTTCCTTTTACTGACACTAGATGTCAATGTTGTATTATCAGTTTTCACTGACTATATAATGTACTTCTTTTTCCAAATTGAATCAACACGACTATTAGATCTTGAAAATATTCAAAAATAATATCATGTGTTTTAAAACGAGTTTAGATGTTTTCACATATTTTTGAATTCTTGAATCTGCTTAATATAGATTTTCTTGTCTTTTAAGATTGTAAAGAGCAAGGAGCGATGGTAATGTCTAACACATATTCGTTCAATGTCATATTCTTGGCTAAAGTCATATAACAGTGATAATTCTGGATCCACTTACGTATACGGATGAATTTTGGGGGAAAACTCTTAGGTTTTACTGAAACACAAACTGTAACGGAGATCAAAACTTTCTTCAAAACGTCCAAAATCAACGATTTTTCATACTTTCTCTGAAATTCGTCATACTTGGCAAGAGTCTACCAATTTATTTTTTGTTCTGGGTTCAGCTACGGATTTTGACGAATCTTGGTGAAAATCTTTTAGCTTTTACCGAAACTCGAATTATTATAGATGTGCACCTCCATAACAGATCGAATTTTAGTAAAATCTTTAAGTTTTTCACCAAGGTCATTAAAATCCGTAGACGAACGCCAAAAAAATTGGCCGACTTTCGCCAAGAATATGATAAACTTCAGCAAAAATATAAAAAATCGTTGACTTTGTATGTTTCGAAAGACGTTTGCAACTCCATAAGAGTTTAAAACCTAAAAAAAAACCTAAACGTTTCTCACCAAGATTCATCCAAATATGTAGCAGGATTCATAAAAATCACTTTTTTACCTAACTTCAGACAAGAATATTAATTGAAGGCGTTTGTGAAATTTCACGCCTTCTGGAATGAGACAATCAAAGGAACAACGTCTGAATCAAAATCAATTGATTTCAACGGTTGGCTATTTTTCAAGGAAACAATAGCCCTTTATACGCGATACATTTAAGATCACTATTGTTTTACACTACTAGTCTTTGTTCTTTCAATATGAAAAAAGAAGCCATTATTATGTTTGGAGTAGCAGCAACTAAACGAAGACTGAAAGATTTTCTACTCTTTCATTGTACAAATTTTTCCTAAGTTCTTGAGACAGGACAGAACTTACCTGCTGTGCATGCAAGAAAGGTTAAAATTCATGCAAAAAGTAAGCATAATAACAGGACTTACCCTTGCTGGAAGGTTGGCAACTGCTGTAAGGATCACCGCTGAAACCTTCTTGACACGTACATGCCGCGTTGTGATTGATGACAAAGCACTGAGCGTTGATTCCGCAACGACCAGTACAAGGATCACTACACTTTTGCTGGATGCAGGCAAGATGTGCCGGACACTCGGGATTAATCGTGCACTCGGGTCTGCAGTTTGGTGGAAGTCCAATGTAGTTTGGCAAACAGGAGCATGCAGATGTCTCTCCACGGACATGACATTCTGCGTTGGGTCCACAAGGTGATGGTTTGCATGGTTCGTCTGCAGGTCCACGAACATCTAAGCATTTAGGTTTATTAGTAAGTTGTACAATATGAATAAAAAACAGGCTCTTTCACTTTTAATCAATTTTCAAAAAATAATTCGTGGCATTAAAGATTTTGAAAAATTACTTACCTTCATTTGGATAGCATCTGATGAACGGATCGCCAGTATAACTATCAGAACAGGTACATATGGGATTGTGATTGACCGTCATACATTTAGCATTTTGACCACAGGTACCCGGGCATGGATTCTGACATTTGTTTCCAAGACATGCTTGGGTTAGTGGACATTCAGCGCTGACGACACATTCCGGCTTACAACTTGGCGGACTGCCGACAAAGTTCGTTTGACACGAACAAACTGGATGGTCACTGACAACTATACAGTTGCTGTTAGGTCCACATGGCGATGGCATACACGGATTCGTGAAAACTGTAAATAAACATTGAGATATAGTCGTTGAAGAATGAGACTCCCACGAGGGCCTTTAGAGCCTCCCATGAGGGACTTCAGACATTTCAAAATAATATAAACGAAAATATGTACCAGGTGGAGTAACTTTACGGCAACCGGTGAACGGATTTCCTGTCGTGCCTGTTGGACAGCTACAGGTAGGAATGTGATTGATAACGTCACACTGAGCATCAGTTCCACAAGTACCTGGGCATGGATCTACGCACCGTTGATTGATACATGATTTTATTCGTGGACAGTCTGTATTTAACGTACACTCTGGTCTGCAGTTGGAGTATGGATCGCCAAAGTAGTTAGGGAAACAAGTGCAGGCTCCATTATCACAGAGAGCATTGGCTCCACATGGAGATGGATTGCATGGATCAGGACTTGGAGGGATTTCTGTGAATAGATGAATCGTACTATTTAGAACAACGTTAAAGACATAGAAGAACTGGAAAAAGTAAACATATTCAAATGATAACTCACCTTTTATAAGTGGCGAGCAGAGACTGAAAGGATCTCCGGTAAAATCTTGTTGGCAAAGACACGTTGGAATGTGGTTTTGCACACGACAGTCAGCATTCTGACCACAAGATCCGATGCAAGGATCCCTGCATTTTTCAGAAATGCACGCCTGGATCGATGGGCAATCTGTGTTGACTGAACACTCAGGGCGACAATTGGGAGGCGATCCAATGTAATCGCGCGAGCAGGAGCATACTGGCTGTTCTCCGATTTCTCTACATTCTCCGTAGAGACCACAAGGGTTCGGTACACAAGGATTTTTGGTAATATTCAATGGAGGTTGTTTTTCACGAATATCGGGATAACACCTTATGAATGGATCTCCTGTCATATCCGTAGGACAACTACAAAATGGACTATGACTGGTTACTCTGCATTGTGCTCCCAAACCACAAGTTCCTGGACAAGGATCTGTGCATTTATATTTGTAGCAGGCTCGATTTTGAGGACACTCTGAGTTTACAACACACTCTGGTCTACAATTTGGAGGTAAGCCGATGTAAGAATCTTCGCATGAGCATACAGCTTGACCATTAATTGCGCGACAGATACTGTTGGGTCCACATGGTGATGGAGCACATGGCGTCACTTCAGGAGGAACTGAAAAAATTCCAAGATATTGTATAAAGCTTGTGTTATTAGAGACGATGGAAATTTAAGAATTATTATGTTTCATACTTTCTCTTTGTCGCGTGCAGGTGTTGAATGGATCGCCGACGAATCCAGGGAAACAAGTGCAGGTGGGAATGTGATTTACAACTGAACATAAAGCATCTGTTCCACAAATTCCTAGGCAAGGATCTTCACATTTATTACGAATACAAGCTTTGTTCGTTGGACAATCGGAACTGAGAATGCACTCTGGTTGACAACCTTCGTATGGATTACCATGGTAATCCTGAATGCAGATACATGCGCCTACATTATCACGCCGTTGACAAATAGCGTTAGCTCCGCATGGGGAGGGCTCACACGGATTGATATACTCTGTTGGATTTAAATATATGATTAAAATAATATGTTACATCAACTTTGCAAAATAAAACAAAGAATTTCAATGTAATACATTACCTATGATTTGGCGAATGCATTGGACAAACGGATTTCCTGTGTATCCGGGTGAACATGAGCAACTAACTGCATGATTTATAACTCTGCACTCTGCATTTTCTCCGCAGGATCCAGGACATGGGTCTCGACACTTAGAATTAATGCAAGACTTATCTGATGGGCAATCTGGGTTTATTACACATTCGGGCCTACATGCCGGTGGTGATCCGATGTACGATGGCAGGCAAGAACATTCATAATTATTGTTTATATTTCGACAGTGAGCGTTTGGACCACAAGGCGATGGATTGCAGGGATCTGTTTTAGGTTCCAGTTGCACTGAAAAAATGTATTGGCGTTTACTATTTATGTTCTGTTTGGTTTGAGAAACAGGATATATGGAACGAAACTTACTTTCAATTTCGTAACAGCTTCTGAAAGGATCACCTGATTGACCAGGGAGACAGCTACATATTGGGGAATGATTAATGACTTCACAACGAGCATTCAAACCGCAAGCACCTAAGCATGGATCCGTGCACTTTTTATTTATGCAAGCTCTCGTTGGTGGACATTCTGGACTAACTACACACTCAGGTCTGCAGGATGGTGGTGTTCCCAGATAGCCTTGAAGGCAGGAGCATACCGGATTATTAGCAATATTCCGACACTCACTGTTAGGTCCACAAGGCGAAGGTGTGCATGGGTTAGTTACTAATGCATCTGAAAATTTTGACCAACAATACAATATATTCCTTCTTTTCAATAACACACTATCTAAGTACAAAAGATTACTGAAAATACCTTTTGGTTTCAAGCGGCAGCTCACGAATGGATCCCCAGTATATCCATCAGGACACGAACATACCGGAATATGATTGACTATATCACATCGAGCAAGCTGTCCACAAATACCAGGGCAAGGATCCTTGCACTTAAACCTCATACATGCTTTATCGCGAGGACACTCCGAATTAAGAATGCATTCTGGGCGACAAGCCTCGTACGGATTTCCGGAATACTCGGGCTCGCATGTGCATTCACCGTTACGACAAATAGCATTAGGTCCACACGGTGATGGATTGCAAGGGTCGGTCTCTATTATGGTCCTTGGTGTACCTAAGAAAAAAAAGTTACATTGAACGATATTGTTATTTGGACAACCAAATACTTCTATTGAGATCTGACATCCAATAGTACTTACTAGGTGGAATAGGTGAGCAGAACTTGAATGGATCTCCTATGTAGCTCTCGATACATGTACAAACAGGAATGTGATTTAATACATGACACTGAGCATTGACACCGCAAGACCCGGAGCATGGGTCTTGACACCTTTCATTGATACAAGCCAAATGACTCTGGCATTCCGAGCTTAAGACACACTCAGGACGGCAGTTCGGTGGAACACCAATGTAGTTCGGAAGACAGGAGCAGGCAGGACTTCCAGAAATGACTTGACACTGTGAGTTGGGACCACAGGGAGATGGAGTACAAGATGGAGGTCTTTCTGTGGTTGCAATCTCTTCTTGAGGGAAGCATATCTTGAAAGGATCTCCTGTGAATCCGGAAGGACATGTACAAATTGGAATGTGATTTTTGGTAGCACAGTTTGCTCTTAAACCGCAAGTGTTGGGGCAAGGGTCAGCGCATTTTCTATTGATGCAAGCAAAATGAACTGGACACTCGGCATTAACAAGACACTCAGGTCTGCAGGATGGCGGTGATCCAATGTGATCCGGTAAGCAGGTGCAAACAGGTTGTTCATTAACTTCTCTGCATTTACTGTTGGGTCCACAAGGCGATGGTGAGCAAGGATTCCTTGGAATTAATACTATAACAAAAATTTAATAACATTTGTTAACATTATTATTTGAGTGCTAAAATTAAATTAAATTCCCAATTTTTAAATAGTATCATTTACAAAACGTACTTCTTTCCTGTTCACAGGCAAAGTTGGGATCTCCAGTGTAACCAGGTGGACATGAGCACTTAGGAATATGATCTTGAACGTTGCAGAATGACAAAGTACCGCATGTGCCAGGACAGGGATCGATACATTTAAATCTAACGCAAGCCAGGTTGCTCGAACAATCATTATTCACTTCACATTCTCTATGACAACCTCTCTGAAGATCATAAGCATCACCAATAAATTCTGGTGGACAGACACAGGCACCAGCTCTGCTTTTTTCACGACACAGAGCGTTTGGTCCGCAGGGATTAGGCAAACAAGGATTTGGACGTTCAGTAGCTAAAAAATAAGAAAAAAATATTTGAAGGTGCTTTACAAAGGAACAAAAAGTGTACTAATGGTTAAAACTTAACATTCGACAAACTTACATGGTGGCAATCCAATTTCGCAGCGGATCGATGCATCACCTTCGTAACCCTCAGGACAAGTACAAAGAGGTAAGTGATTTTGAACTGAACACCTAGCCATCTCTCCGCAAGCACCAGGACAAGGATTCTTACATTTCTGATTAATACATGCTGATGTTGTGGGACATTCAGAGTTATCGGTGCATTCTGGTCTGCAATTTGGAGGCCTGCCAACAAAATTAGCTAGGCAGGAACATGCAGGTTGCCCATTTATTTCTCGGCACTGAGAGTTCAGACCACAGATGTCTGGTGTACAGGGGTTTTCTCGACTAATTGGGCCATTTGGTCCAACTACTTCCTCTTTTGTACAAATAACGAGAGGATCCCCGGTATATCCGTTAGCACAGCTACATGTTGGATTATGGTTAATGACTTGACACTTGGTATTCTCGCCGCAACTTCCCGGGCATGGATCACCACACTTGTAATTGATACATGCTTTATTTTGTGAACATTCTGAACTACCAGTGCATTCTGGACGACAACCAGGTGGTGCACCGATGTACCCAGGTTGACATGAGCACACTGCGTGACCGTTGAGTGTTCGGCAATTGCTGTACGGTCCACAAGGTGAAGCTTCACATGGATCTGTTGGTGGTCCTGGAGTAACTATTTCCTTCAATATACAAGCGTTCAATGCATTGCCAGTGTAACCTGGAAGGCATGTGCAGGTCGGTGCATGATTGGTCACGCGGCAAAAAGCATTTTCTCCGCATGCACCAATGCATGGGTTGATGCACTTATTATTCACACAAGCTTTGCTGCGATCGCATTCAGAATTGGTGACACATTCTGGCCTACAACCTATGTAAGGATCTCCGAAATATTCAGACATGCAGGTACAAGATCCAGCACCGTTACGTTCATTACAAATTGCATTGGCACCACAAGGAGATGGGCTGCAAGGTGTTTGAGGTTGTTGAGTTGTACTGGGTGCTGAAATAGGACAGTCATATTAATTTATTCTTAAAGATGTGGCAAATGCAATGCTACTTAGCAATGTGTTGGATTAGAAATACATTGGTATAACCTACCATCTATGATAGGTGTGCATTCAGTAAATGGATTTCCGGTATATCCTGGATTGCAAGAACAAATAGGATTGTGCTTTATGACATTGCAGAAGGTGTTTACACCGCAGGATCCTGGACAAGGGTTTATGCATTGTTCATTCTGACAAGCTAAATTTCCAGGACATTCCTCGTTAATGAGACATTCAGGTCGGCAATTTGGAGCTTTCCCAATATAATTTGGCAAGCAGGAACAAGCGGGAAATCCATTGATATCACGACATTGCGAGTATTGCCCACATGGCGAAGGGATACAAGGATTACTAATCGGTTCAATTGGTGGTGTAGTTTTTGGTTCTATTCATCAAAATTTTTAAGTCAGTTGTGGAAAATTTTCTACTCATCATATTAAAACAAATCTTTATGTCTTACCTTCTCTCGCGCATCCATAGAATGGATCTCCGGAATATCCGTTTATACAAGAACACACAGGGCTGTGATTAATAACCTGGCAGTCTGTATTCAGACCACACGTTCCAACGCAGGGATCTTGACAACGTTGGTTAATACAAGCTTTGTTGTTGCCACAGTCTGTGCTGACTAAACATTCGGGTCTACAGTTCGGTGGAGTACCAATGTAATTTTGTTGGCAAGAACAAACTGGGTGACCATCAATTACTTGGCATTTACTGTAGTCACCGCAAGGCGAAGGTTGGCATGGATTTATTTGTGGTGGAGGACCTGTAAAGTCCAAATCAATTTAGTACTTATAATAAGTAGAAAAATTTGATACAAGTGGAATAAAAATAAAAAGTTAACGTACCTGGAGGCGGTAGGTAGCAAGAAATTTGAGGATTTCCCGTATATCTAGACAAGCATGTACAAGTTGGTTGATGATTGAAAACTTGACACTGCGCATTCAATCCGCAAACTCCTGTGCAGGGGTCTTTACATTTGTTCACAATGCAAGCTAGATTGTGAGGACAGTCAGTATTCTGTACGCATTCTGGTCTACAGCCTTTGTACGGATCTCCTATGTAATCCGATAGACAAGTGCAAGAAGCAGCACCGTTGCGTTCATTACAGTTGGCGTTTGAACCACACGGCGAAGGACTACACGGGGTGCTTGGAGGTTCAAATGCAGGTGTTACTAAAATTAAAGGTATTTCATGACAAAACAATACATCAGTCTCTATTTTGTATAAATAGCTCGAAATATATTCAAAATTCTAATGAATAATGAGTAACTTAAAATTAGCGCAACTGTGTACCTTTGAGATTGCATCCGAAGAGAGCGTCTCCTTCGTAGCCTTCATAACATTCACAGACTGGGCGGTGATTCTGAGCGCTGCACTTAGCATTGTAACCACATGAGCCTATGCATGGATCCGAGCATTTGGATTGAAGACAGGCAAGATGATTTGGACAATCTTGGTTAATGATGCACTCTGGTCTGCAATTTGGTGGCGCGCCAAACATTCCTACCATACATGAACATACTGCTCGATTTTCATTAACGCGACACTCAGCATTGGGTCCACAGGGTGAAGGCAAACATGGCGTGGAACCTACGCCCTTTGAAACATCTTCGGAACATTCCACAAGTGGATATCCAGTGTATCCCGGAGGACAGCTGCAGAGTGGATTGTGGTTGCTAACATGACAGTAGGCATTCAAACCACAAGAACCTGGGCATGGGTCGCTGCACTTTTGTTCAATACAAGCTAAGTGCTGAGGACACTCTGAGTTAACGACACATTCTGGCCGACACATCGGAGGCACACCATAGAAACCAGGACTGCAAGAGCATACTGCTCGGTCATTCACTACCCGGCAAACACTGTATGGACCACAAAGAGATGGTGAGCATGGATTTTCCTTTGGTACAACTATATCTATCTTGCAGGCTTGGAATGGATCTCCAATATAGCCTTGCAAGCAGGAACAAATTGGAATGTGATTTATGACTTCACACTGCGCGTTGTTTCCGCAAACGCCAAGACAAGGATTTCGGCAATGTTGATTTAAGCATGATAAGTCGCTGGAACAGTCAGAATTAACTAGACACTCTGGTTTGCATCCAATGTAAGCATTTCCAATGTAGGGTGGTATACAAGTGCATCTGGCTGCACCATCGTGAACTGTACAGAGGGCATTGTTTCCGCAAGGTGATGGGTCACAAAGATCTTGTGGTGCAGGTCTCACTGAAAAAGTAAGAAGGGAAATTAGAACAATAGAGATTCTTATCTATTTGCTATTACAGAAGTACAAAAAAAGTTTACAAACCTGAGATCGCAGTGCACCCTATAAAAGCATCTCCTTCGTAGCCGTACTTGCAATAGCATTGCGGAGTGTGATTAATGACTGTGCATTCCGAATTTGGACCACAACTGCTGGGGCAAGGATTGACACACTTACTCGAATCGCAAACTTGGTCAATGGGACATTCCTGGTTGATAAGACATTCAGGTCTGCAATTTGGTGGGCTCCCTATGAAATTGCTTTCACAAGAGCAAACAGGTCTGCTCATTTTTAGTTGACACACCGAATTAGGTCCGCATGGAGTTGGGTTGCACGGAGATGGTGGCAAATATTCTGAAAGTTTATCAAATAAACAGTTAGTGTGAAAATAGATGAAAATCTAAAAGTTTTGAAATATGATTAACCGAATGAACGTGAATCATACCAGGTGGTTTGAAGCATGAAACGAAGGGATCACCTTCCTGCCCTCCAGGGCAACTGCATACTGGATTGTGATTAATCACAGAACATAGTGCACCATGTCCACACCTTCCTTTGCAGGGATTGACGCACTTGTTATTTATGCAAGCTTGTATTTGTAAACAGTCAGAAGACACAATACACTCCGGCGAGCAGAGAGGCGGAGTACCTCTAAACCCTGGTATACATGAACAAGTGGAATATCCTTGAGGGGAAACTATGCACCTGCTGTTGGGTCCACAAGGCGATGGATTGCAAGGTAATACAGTTGGTGGGCCTGAAACAAGTAAAAGGAATGAGTAACTGTATATTCAAGACCAATGACTTAATTTAAATATATAGAATATAGTTAAATTATTACTTTCTCTAGGTTCGGAGCAATGTACGAATGGATCTCCTGTTAATCCGTTCTCACAATAACAAACAGGGGCGTGGTTGATGACGTCGCAAGTTGCTCGATTTCCGCAGGCTCCTCTACAAGGATCAACACATTTATGATTGGAACAAGCACGATTCAATTCGCAATCAGAATTTTGAACGCATTCCAAGTGACAAGCTATAAGTGGATTCCCATCGAAGTTAGGCAAACATTTGCACAACGTTACGCCCTGACTTTCTTCGCAATATGCATTTGCTCCACATTGTGTTAAACTGCAGGAATCTGGGGCTACTGTAAATTCGATAACATAAAAATTACACTCAGAATGTCTGCATGAACAAAAAATATTTTTCATATATTAAAAAAATAATAACTTTAAAGTATGTACCTATTGGCGTGGGTGAGCAACTTTGATATGGATTTCCAAATAAGCCCGTAGGGCAACTGCACACAGGTGAGTGATAGATAACTTCACAATCTGCATTAACACCGCAGGATCCCAAGCATGGATCGGCACACCTCCACCCTACGCAGGCTCTATCTAAAGAACAATCGCTGTCGCTTAAACACTCTGGTTTGCAGAAAATACTGTCTTGATTTTCCGGTGCAGCACAACCTCCACACATTGCCACCTGATTTGTATAGGGATCACATACATTGTGTTGTCCGCATGGCGATGGTGAACAAGGCAACGTGAAATTGCGCTGATCTTCAACTGTGATTGTAGCTGAAAAATAAAAAATAAATTTATTTAAGGTTTCCTTGAAGTTTGTTTTAAGAATGAGTTCTAATTCTTCTGTACACTTACGCTCTGGGTAGCATCGAATGAAAGCATTACCGAAGTAGTGCTGTTTGCAAGTACAAGTAGGTGTATGGTAAGAGCATATACATTCTGCATTGGCACCACATAGGGTTCCAAGTGTACAAGGGTTAACACACTTCATATTAATGCAGGCCATATCATTTGAACAGTCAGAATTGATAGTACACTCTGGTTGACATCCAGTCTGAGGATCTCCTAAGAAATCTGGCAGGCAAGAACAAACTGCACGGCTGTTCAAAACTTGGCAAAGCGTGTTGAGACCGCATGGATTGGGTTCACAAGGATTTGATGGAATATCCATATGAGGAGAACATCTAATTAATGGATTTCCAATAAATCCTTCTCTACATCGGCACACCGGATGATGTACTTCTACCTGACACTCTGCATTAACACCACAGCCTCCCATGCATGGGTTTTGACATCGATAGCCAATACAAGCCTGACTAACATCACAATCAGTGTCTTGAGTACATTCATGTCTGTTACATCCTGAAGAACTTGTTGGATCTCCAGTTGTTCCTGGCAAACATTCACAGAGTGCTCGGTTTTCTATTGTTACTTTGCATACAGTGTTTGGTCCGCAGGGACTTGGTTGACAGGCACTAGCAGGTGGTGGGTGGCAACCTTGGTATGGATCTCCATAAAATCCGTACTGACAATAGCATTGCTCTTGGTTGTCAGCAATGTAGCAATCTGCATTAGCGCCACATGGACCCGGTTGGCATAGATTTCTAACAATTGTTTCTGAAATAGAATTTACTTTTAGATTCTGTGATTCAGCTGTAGGTTTGAACTAAAATTTAGTCCTGGACGTCAATTTATATTAAAATAGAAGCAAACACAAATTTTTAACTTACCTGTGCAGCTCTTATAAGGGTTTCCAGACGTGTATTCCGGACAATAGCAAGGAGGAACACGCCTAGGATCACACTGTGCATTATGACCGCAAGTGTTAGGCTCGCAAGGATTAACTTGCTGTATACATCCTCTAATTGTATTGGGACTTTCAATAAATCCTGGTAAGCAAGTGCACTTATAAATTCCGTTAGGTAGGACTGAACATTGGGTGTTATGACCGCAAGGAGATGGATCGCAGGGATTACTATAAGGCACACAAGGAGTAGCTGGTGGTTCTCCTTCGAAGCCTGGTAAACAGAAGCATTTTACTTGTCCATTTATCACTCGACAACCAGAGCTGGAACCACACGGATTGTCTTGGCACTGATCACCTTCTGGAACTAAAATATACTTCCGTGATAACACTGTCAAATGAAAAATGTATGAAGGATTGTTCTTTTAGCCAATGTGAAATTAATACATACTGCACTGTTCAAATGGATTTCCAGTAAGTCCTTTTCGACAGAAGCAAATAGGATTGCCATTATCATTTTCGCACGCTGCATCAACACCACATGGGTTAGGTAAGCAAGGATCTTGAGATCCGCCATGGCAACCAATTTGAGGATTTCCTTCGAATCCAGCTGGACATCTGCATTTAGCTTCGTGATTCTCTGGGTAACATTCGGCATTATCTCCGCACATATCCTCCGAACAAGGATTGATACAACGTCTATTGAGACGGTCACAGTACTTGTATGGAGGGCAGTCTTCGTTGTACTGGCAAACATTCCTATCATCATCGACTGCAAACAAGAATAAAAAAATTGTACTAGTCCTGCGGAGAATATCATTGCACTAATTTATCATGATGAACTTTAAAATCAGAACTTACCTAAAGCGCAAGCTGAAAATCCATTTCCGTGGTAACCTTCTTCACAACTGCAGTCAGTTCCATGATTGGTATTGATGCAAACGGCATGTTGAACACACGGATTTCGGATGCGACATGGTTCCTGGCAAATTTGCCCAACGCAGGTTTCTGTCAGAGGACAATCCCTGTTGCTAGTGCAACCCACTAAAGAAAGAGTGAGAAAGCCCATATAGCCCCAAGACTTTGTGCATGAATAATAGGAGTATAAGAGTAAAAACTCTTTGTTTCGCTGTGTATGTACTTTTTAGAAAAATACTGCATTTAGAACTTTCGTTTTCAGAACTGTGGATATATTTACATCGAAAACTCTGTTTCAGATCTTAAAGAAACATGAATGTTTAATGAACCAAACTGAAGAGAAAAATTCCTTAAATAAACTAACCCTGCGATTGCTTACCTCAATTTCCACAGGATTAGAAGACGTTAGAGGCGTGCAACAAATTCGATCAACAAAATTCAATTCAATTGTAAGCAATGAAATATTGATGGACAATGAAGCAATTCTCTTGAAAGCATTTAAGGAATTGAAGTTAAAAAGGGTCTCTTTTATTTAAGGAAAGAAGATTTTCACATCTTGTGCAAGAAACTTTGAAGAGTTTTGTGCTTGAACTTCAGACTCGATGGTGTATATGTTTATACTTTGCAATGTGACTCTCTTCTTATGTACAGTACTTACATATATACAATTAAAATTTTTTAAATGGATCTTAAGAGACCAAACATTTTTTTCCCATGCACGATACACACCTTTTACACATTGATTGGTAACTGGGTCACATTGCTCTCCTGGTTCACAGAGTGGACAAACGTTCTTTGGTCCTATAACATTGTTTATAACGCTTGTATAGGGCAATATATAAATTCTTAGTTAAACTTTGATTTAATTTCAAGTTTTGAAATAGCTATTTATAATGAATTACTTATGCAGTTTGAATCACTTTCAACATCTTCCTTTCTCACCTGCAATGCAGAATGGTCTATGGTCTTCAACGCTGCACTCTTGGATATTTTGGCAAGGATTCCGAACACTACATGGGTTCAAACACTGCTGATTTATGCAAGCCAACTGTGATGGACAGTCGGTATGTGATGCACATGTCACATCTAATAAAATCAGTTTCAATTACAATCTCATATCTGTAATATCTTCTCTATTTACTAGTAAAATATTAATTTAAGCACAATAGTAATGTCATTAATAATAAATCACAAAAGAATAATCACTTCAAATTCCGTATTCAGGCAACCAATGCCAAATTTCGAAACATATTTTAAAAATAAGTATCGATTAACTAAACTTCTATCGAACGGTTCTATTAATACTTATATATAACTAAACCTTATGTGCTTTTAAAGTCATGATCTGAAAGAAAAAGCGAAGCAGCAAGCTGATGTATGTACAATTTAAAAGAACGTTTATGATAGCGATGGTGATTGGTGTCTAATAATTCAAATTTAACTTCTAATAGAAAGTGTATTCACCAAAATCTATGTATCATTCTTTAATAAGATGAAGTACTTTACGAAAGGAGCTTTCTAAATCCATATATTAGAAAGAAGGTAATGGAAAGATTTTCCAAATTTAAAAGGCATACTTTAGCTCAGAGACATGAATGCAGTCACATAAAATAAAGGACGAGAAATCTGCTAACTTTTAAATAAGATAAATTATTATTAAGTTAAAATTTAAAAATCTTTTTCGAGAAATACTTTCAGCTGGCAGAGATCGTACCTCTCGAAGTTCTGTAAGCTTAAAAAGTAAGATTATTCTTATCTAAAAGCTAACATTTTTCAGTAAATTCTAAGTTTATTAAGTATTCACAACCTTCACCAAAGAGAAACATAAAAATTAGTAAAAACACTGAGATACAGACACATATATTAGCAGCATTAGTACACCTGAAGCAATACGCATATCATGATTGAAAAACTTGATGATGAATTTGATTTTACTTTGCACATGCCCTTCAGAAAAGTTTTTTGTATAAAACAAGAAATATATTAAAAATATGTCTTTGTAGAGATGCCTTTATAAGGAAGATAATTTTGTTCAACGAAACAAAAAGAAACCAGATACTCAAACATGACAAGCCATCTTCAGCTTTTTTTATACTCTATAAAAGTTAAGGTTGTTACGAAAGTACTATATTTTTGTAAAGGATTATTGTTACACATCAATCTATGTACTACAAGTGAAGAAATTGCATGCTCACACAGTAGAAAGACTAATAATTAAGAAGAATATTCATTAGAATTTTACAGAGACAGATGTAACGGAAAAAAGTTTTCTAATAGTCGAGGACTCTGGCAAAAAATAGAGTAGGAGTTGAGGATTCAAGGAGAATTTTAGATTCTTCGCATTTCACTATATGTTAAATGGCACGCTCCAGATTTTATTTATGACATGTTTTATACTTGATAAAGCCCAGTCAACAAGATACTATTTAGGTATAAAGTACTCGTTTGCACAGATCCTAGGGTTCAAGTTTCTCCGGTTAAAGAATTTTTAATAGATTTAAATTTTTGATAGTACAATATCCTGTTGGAAATTCCTAGCTACTCTTGCGATTTTATAGCCTGACTGATTAAAGATTGAAAACGATATCAACCTGCCTTGCAAGAATAAAATGTTCATTCTTTCCGCTTGAATTTTCTTCATATTCTCATACAATGCGTTTGCTGTGAATTTTCAACAGGGCAAGATGCCTAGTGGGCATAAGAATTTGAAGACATCTTTACAACATCTTTACCATTACACAGTGGGGATGAAGTTTGTTGACAAATTGATTTTTAGAAAGACATTCTTTTTCGATTCGAACTTTTTTTTTTAATACAACAAAAGAAAATTCTGCTTTCACTTGGATTCATTTCAAAACACTCAGAATGAGTGAAGCAGCTGTCCAAAAAAGTTTATCAGTAGCTTTGCAGATGTTTAAAAATTCATTGAATTTGCTATAAACAAATAAGTGCATGGAAATTGTTACGTAGGGATTGGTTACGATTCGTCACCTAGATTCACACTAAATTATTATTATTATTATTATTATAGTTAATAAAATTCTTGAACTAATTTTTGTCGTCTTGTGCATTTATAAACAAAAATTCCACATTTTTCGAGGAATTAACAGACAATTATTTAGCAATGATTCCTTGTTATCTATCGATAACAATTTATGAGTATTTAGGCAAACTTAATGAAACAATTTATTATTTGGCTATTTTCCAAGACTTGAAATATGAAAACAAAAATCCTCTGTTTCTTGTGGAATTTACTGATAATTGCACGAGACGACATGAATTTGTTTATGACATTATTAATAACAATAAAAAAAGCGGGCAAGCTCTTTTTCGGATGTATTAAATGGCTTCCGTATGGGACAACAAAAATTTAGACCGCATATTAACGATCGCGTTTTTGGGCATATACACTGGAGAAGAAATGCAATTTATAAATAGATATGATGAAAATTTGTTTAAAAATTTTAATGTGATGTAATTTTTTTGTGAATCAAGGGAAAATAATCATGATCCTAGAGTCCTGAAAATGCTAAAACCATGGATAACATGTTTTCCCAACAAATGGATTTATCATGTTATGTTCGCTTACTCTTCATATTGTTATTGGCATACTAAATATGATAACTAGGTGCATTGCCGAGTAATTTTTAATCGATTTCGTAGGAAAAACTTGATTTATTACATCATATATACCTGATTTGGATAACTGTTCATAAAATTCGTTTACAAAATAAAGAATTATTTAATAAACTTCATAAATTCAATATAAAAACTCTTTTTGTATCTAAATTGTTCAGCTTTAGTGCGAATGTAGATTGTTTAAGAGTCTCCTTCATAAAATTGATGTGGAATTTTATTAGATACTATTCTTTAAAAGAACGTTCAAAAATCTGAAAATCAATTCGTCCACATACGTTTGTTTTGTCCCACTGTGCGTCATAAGGATGTCCTAAAGATGTACTCGAATTTTGGTGCCCACTAGGTGATTATAAAGGAAGACACCAGTGCATTTTAATGGTAAAATAATTGAACTTTAAATGGGTTAAAGTGTCACTAGTATCTTCTATTAAAAGAAATATCTGTCAGCCGAATAGTAGAAAAAAGCGCATTATGGGTATGTACTTTATAAAATGATGTTGTCGAATGGCTAATCTGAAGTTTGGAAAATAGCATTTTATGTAGGTATCGTGTAGATGCGGCGGCGGCGAAGGAAGCACTGAAAAGATTGGAGATGGCAGGAGAGAAATCGTGTTTACCTTTCATGCATCCGTACTTAGTATCTGGCACAAAGCCGGGGGGACAGAACTTGCAGATAGGTTTGTGTTCCTCGACGTAACAGGGAACATCAGCCGGACATGTGGAGTTGCTGCACGGATCCACGCAGCGATAGTTGCGACACGCCAAGTCTGGAGAGCAGCCATTGTCTCGCAGGCAAATGGAAAGGGAAGGATTGCAGTTTTTGAGGCAAATGCATATAGGACGATGGTCTAGAACTTCGCAGGCTTTATCGGCTGGACATGGTGGTTTCTTTCTCATGTTACAAGGATTTTGGCATTTTCCATTAAGACAAGCAGCGTTCGAAGGACAGTCGGAATCTCTCGAGCAAGCCACGGTGTCCGGAGCACATGTCAGCTCTCCCATTTCGTTAACAACGAATCCGTGTTTACAGACGCAGACTGGCCTATGGTTCCGCACTTGACATTTTTTGTTAACTTCGCATCTAGGCTGAGAACTCGAGCACGGATCACGACACTCTCTGGTTTGAGCATGACAGGAAAGACTTTCCGGACACTCGTTATCTGAGGAGCAATCGCTGTTCGATGTCGAGGGCCGAGGTTGACTCGTAATGTCACATTTCGGATCTGGCCGGCAGACAGCACGGGGCATACCGATGTAACACTGAGGACAGGAGCAGCGTGGCTTGTGCACAACCACCCGGCATAGTGCGTTGATGCCACAGGCACCGCGAAGAGTACACGGATCCAGACATTGTAGATTTATGCAGGCTTTGTCGTTAGGACATTCTAGGTCACTGGTGCATTCTTGTTCTAAGATCACGATTATGGTTTCATGGATCGGCATGGGTTGTTTGGTGACGGGACAGGAAAACAAAGAAAAAAAGCATTTATAAGAACTGTGAAAAGAAACTTTCTCACAAATAACATAAACCACATGCTTTTTATTTATGTGACAAGAGTAGCTCTGCAAAGAAGTGGATAGAATTTTACCACACTTTCGACATTTCAGATATATAACACAACAACAATAAAAAGCAGCAATATTTACACGTAAGCCCCCGACAGACTTTAGAAAGAGGAAAATGACCTGCGAACTCAGCAAATATCAAGCATGGGTATATGAGAATGTCCCTTTCGCAGTTCCCAATCTGTATTAAACCTAAACTTAAAAAAACAGTGTAGCATTGTGTACCTCCTGTTATCCAAGTGGCACTCTACGTACCACCATAACATCGAATGTTGACTTGTTGAACAAAGATTTCCAAAAGACAGATTGGATACTGAAATAAACATTCTTCATATGCAGTTATGTGTGAGACTAAGACATGTGTCGGCGTCATCCGCAGATCGGATTATATACAGTATGCCTAACCCAAATATATACAATATGATGCTTCTAATATCTATTATTTCTTATATCTCAAGTTTCTAATTTCTCTAATAGTGACTAGTTGAATGTTCAAATATATCACAATGCAAATCACCAATGCGCTATCTTCATCTAGCTCTGCTCCAATCACATCTGTCTCTCGGTGTTAACGACCGCTAGATTAATACATCTCTATATATTATGATTATTATGATTATTTTGATGATCTTGATTGTTATCATTACTATTATTCGATTCCTACCGAACAACACATGATTATTCTACTGACCATGTTCCTTTATGTTTATCGTCAGTACTGTTCGCTAGTCACAAATGATGTACGTGAAGTTAACTAGTACTTTCAGTTGACCATGAACAGTTAGTAAGTCGGCACTTACCTGTTGCACATTCGACATCCGGGGAACCAGTCGTACCTAGAGCACATCGACAAACGAATTCCGAACCGTCTCGGATACATTCCGCATTTTTGCCACATCCCACTGTACGACAGTCTGGACGTATAACTGCAAATTTGTAATGAATAAATGGTATACTTTATGTTTCACGGTTGCTGTTTGAAATTAAAATGTATAAAAGCTCACTCAACGTTCTTAGTTTACGAATTGTTTAAAATAATCGTATAATTACCGTCACATTGACAACCATGGTACGGATCTCCATAACAGCCTGATTTGCATGCACACTCATGACCAGAAGATAATTCTCGGCACTCTGCGTTAGGTCCACAAGGATTACGAAGACATTCTTCATTGCCTTGTTTACATAATACTTTAGGATTGCCAATGTGTCCTGGTGGACAAGAACACTGTGGTTGTCTGTTTGCCACACGACACTGAGCATTAACACCACAAATACCATGCTCCAAACATGGATTTGTGCAAACGCCAAACTCGCTGCAGTGCTTGTTCGGATCGCAATCTTCGTGACGATGGCATTCCAGTTGATAACATTCCTGACTTGGTTCCCCTTGGTAACCTTCTGGACACAAACAAACTGCTCGATGATTGGAGACTCTACACAATGCGTTGATTCCACATGGTTTTGATCCTGACAAGCAAGGATCTGCACACTGACCGTTGATACAAGACAACAAATCCGGACAGTCAGAATGAGTTCGACATCCAAAGATACATAATCCTTGATCACACATGTAGCCCTAGAGTTGAAAAATATTTGATTGTACATAAATTTTCAGTTAACTTTTTTGGATTTAATTATTATCTTAAAGATTTGAAGAATCAATCTACCTTTGAACATTCGTTGTTATTATCACACTTTGTTCTACACTTCCCGGTATGGCAAACTTCACCACAGGAGCACTGGTCCTGAGATCGGCAGCTCTTGACGCAAAATCCTGTTTCATCGCATTCACAGGTACCATCACAAGGAATCATTGATTTGGTGCAACTGATTAGTGCATTTCCATAGTAATTTGGAGGGCAGCTGCATTGGGCCACATGATTTACCACGCGGCAGCCAGCACATTCCCCACAAGCTTTACCACCCTCACATGGGTCTGCAAAAATGTAAATTATGAGTTTTAATATTAGCTAAAGTACAAATTTTTACATGCTCTTTAATCAGAAACCATAAATAAAGAGTTGAGACAGGTGGCCGATTCTGGTTTTATCCCATCAATCAAGAACTCATAATAATATTATACATTTTGAAACTTGTACTTACTTCTGCATCTGTTGTTCCAGCAAGACTCATCAGAGGGACAGGTGTTGTCATTGCGACATCCAATGTCACACAAACGATTCTCACAGATTTGATTAGCCGAACACTGATCATCGGTATTACATATTCCCTTACACAATCCACCATCACATCGTTCGTCGTTCAGACAGTTTGCATCACTAAAAACATATAATTTAGATTTAAAAATTACGAAAAATCTCATTCACTGTTTTACGGAAATGATTGATAAGTTTTTAATCCCCTGTTTAAGAACATACCTCCGGCAAGTGGAGTAGCAGGATCTACCATAGCAAGTTTGACCAGGCAAACATTCAGAAGCAGATGAACAAGGAAGGAATGATTGTCTGCAGTTTATAAGAGGATCTCCTATTAATGGATCGGGACAGCTGCATTGTTTCCAATGGTTAACAACCGAACACTGAGCATTAATACCACAGGCATTTGGCAAACTGCATGGGTCTGGAAAGTAATACAAGTTAAAGTAAGTATTGATAATACTATTTTCTACGTTCTTCACATTGACAAAAAATGCATGTACACAGTAGTCAACAAATAGCTTACCTATACACTGGTTGTTTATGCAAGCTAAATTCTCTTGGCACTCTACATCGGCTCGACATCCACTCAAACACACCAATCCTTCGCAAATCTCTCCACTCTGACAATCTTCGTCCCTTCTGCACAGCGATCTACAAATTCCCAAAGAATCACAACGCTCATTGCTCAGGCAGTTAGCATTTGATGAACACACTGGAGTGCATATTCCGGACATGCAAGCTGTTCCTTGCAGACAATCTCTATTTGCTTGACACGATGGACCTGGAGAGCGTAGGCATGCGACTTTAGCTGTAGGGTTGGGTATGAAATCTGGTGGACAAGAGCAGGAAGCCCGCTGGTTATTGACGGTGCATTTTGAATTTGGACCACATGGAGTAACTTCGCAAGGGTTTGCACATTTGTTTCCAAGACAAGCCTCATTTGCATTGCAGTCCTCATCAGCTCGGCAACCGAAAGTACACATGTTGTGCAAACAAATATGACCGAGGAAGCAATCATTGTCTAATCTACATGTCAGCAGGCAGTTGCCTCGGACACATTTTTCGTTAAAGGCACATTCATTGTCTATTTGACACACTGGTAAACAGACGTTGTCTCGACAAGTATTCCCTACATTGCACTCGTTTGTCTCTCTGCAGGAGACTGGCACTGTAAATTATGAATTGTATTTAATTGTAAATGAAGATTAGTGCAAATCATAAGCCGTTACTTTATGATTTTATTATTTTATGTTTCAACTGTATTAAATAACTTACGTCTCACACACTCTACTTCCGAATTTCCAGTAAAACCTGGAGGACAGCTACAATGCTTTAGGTGACTTCGTACTCTGCATTCAGCGTTTATACCACATGCTGCTCTAATATTACATGGATCCAGACATTGACCATTTAGACAGACATCAGATAAATTACATTCTCCGTCCGATTGACATGATGCTATAAGCATTAGTTTAATTTTTGTTACAATTTTTAGCCATTATCTTTATAATTTATTAATGTAATCAAAAAAAAACTTACGTCGACAAATGCCTTCATAACAATATGTATTCAAACTGCATTCTGTAGAAGATAAGCAGGGAACTGGTGTTGGTCGGCAACCAATACTTAATTCGTTAGCCTGTCCTTCGTAGCCTGGTTGACACTGGCAGGAACCGGTATGGTGCAAAGCAGTACATTCTGCGTTTGGACCGCATTGGATACGAGCACAGACATCTAAAAAAGTGAATAAATTTTGTGGAAATTTTTATTCAGGCAAGTAGTTAATTCCTAAAATGCAGTACACGCACCATGACACTTAGGAACATTGTTGACATTGATGCAGTTAGCTGTTTCTGGACAATCTTCATTGTGCAGGCATTCGACAGGTTGTCGGCAACCGCTATTATAAGGATCTCCCACCCTTCCTTCTTGACAGTAACACTTGAACGATCCTCTAGAGTTTTCACAAACTGTTCCAGGTCCACAAGGTATATCGGCACAGAAGTCGATAAGTTTGCATTCAAGTTTGGGATCACCAGTATAGCCAGGTTGGCAAGAACATATCTGCACGTGTTGTTCGGTTGTACAAAGAGCATTAACTCCACAAGGATTGTGAGCGAGACACGCAATTCTACATTTGTGTTCTTCACAGATTTTTTCTTCTGAACACTGTTCACTAGTTTCACATTCAACTGGTTGACATCCAATCTTGTCGTCATTTGGATCTCCAAAGAATCCAGGTTCGCAAGAACATTGAGCTCTGTGATCTTCTGCATCGCAGAGCGCATTACGGCCGCAGAAAGCAACATTACATACTCTTTGACATTCAGCCTGAAAATGTATTTAATTTTTAATATTAAGAATTTGTTTTTTGGAAAAATTAGTAATCAATTGACAACTAGCAACATCAACACTTACTTGTCCAATATTGTTCTTAACGCACTTCTCAAAGTAAGCGCAGTCATTGTCAGAAGTACAGCGTAATTCCTGGACGCAAATGTTGTTTAAGCAAAACTGATAATCGGGGCAGGTAGAATTATTCCTGCAGGTCGGTTGACACAAACCATTGATGCATAATTGATCTCCAATGCAGTCCCGTGTATTGGTACAAAGAGAAGTGCAGATTCCCCCGTTACAAGATGAACCAGCCGAACATTGATGATCACCTTTACAATATTGAACTGGAGTGCAGCCAAGGTTTGGATCTCCTGTGTGTCCAGGCTGACAAGCACAAACTGCACTGTGGTTAAGTGGAGAACAATCTGCGTGTGGACCGCAGACGTTTGGCACGGAACAAGGATCCACACATTTGTGATCAAAGCAAGACCTGGATGGACCACAATCGCTGTGGTAGTTACATTCTAGATGAATACATTCCACCTTGAAGCAGAGAAGATGTTGATATTATAATTTATAACTACTGGTTATTACAAGTTTCTACATATAGCACCTCTAAAGGGAATTCTTCTAACCTGTGGGTCTCCCGTTGTTTGTCCAGGACATCTACAATGTGGTATGTGATCTTTAGCCAGGCATTGAGCATTTCGTCCACAGACAGAAAGTCTGCTGCATGGGTCGCGACAAGTATTGTCTATACAAGCTGCAGAATTTGGACAATCTGTGTCAGTTAAACAGTCTCCAGGTTGCTTGCAACCATTCTTCAACGGATCACCAACTAAACCTTGCGGACAGGTACACGTAAATGATCCTTCTATATTTTGGCAACTGAAATAAAAAAATAGTTAAAGTATAAGAAACTTCACAAATCTTAATCAAGGGTAAATCCCACGATAACTAGGACTTATCAGACACTTACATTGCTGTTGCGTGACAAGGATTCTGCAAGCATTCATCCACATCCAGACAGGTATCACCAGTCAGTGTGAATCCAGGATAGCATTTGCATGTGCCAACATGGTTAATAGCAACGCAGTTGCCATATCCACAGTTAAGTTGATTGCAAGGACTTGTGCATTTGTTGACATCTTGGTTGCAGTACTTATCAATAGAACAATCGTTATTTGATAGACATTCAACTTTGAAACATCCAGATGCATCTCCAATGTAACCAGGTTGACACTGACAAGCAGCTGCGTGATCAATGACAGAACATATCGTATTCACTCCACAATCCACACGTGAACATGGATCAGTGCAATTATTCTGTACACAGGATAAAGAATCCGGACAATTATTGTCTGCAACACAACGATGCGGCATCAAGCACCCTGAGACGACTGGATCACCAGCTGTTCCTGGTGGACATGAACAACGGTATGTTCCTGGAGTATTGATGCATTCTGCGGTAGGATGGCAAGGATGTTCTTCACATTCGTTGATGTCGAGGCATTTGTCAGGACCAGCGATGAAACCTTGGCCACATCTACACTTGTGATTAATGCAGATTTGGCCTTCACTGCACCCAGAATCGGAAGTGCAACCCACTTCACAGTTGCCTTCAATGCACAACTCACCAGGCAAGCAATTACTGTCTCCATAGCATATTTTTGCGCATAATCCATTTTTACAGCGCTCTCCTTGTGCACAATTACTTTGTTCTTTACACTGGCATTGACATAGGTTAGAAATGCAGACATGCTGATTGGGACAGCTACCTGAAGGACCGCATGGACTTGGAATTCTAACACAACCCTGCTGAGGTGTAGGATTACCTTGGAATCCCTCTGGACAAGCGCAGATAGTTCTGTGATTTTGGCAGCTGCAAACGGCATTGGAACCGCAGACATTTTCACGTTTGCAGGGATCTTGACATTTGTTGTTAATACAAGATTCTTCTGATTGACAGTTTCTACTGCTTCTACAACCCAACATGCAGATATTGTTGACACATGCTTGGTCGTTTTGACATTGATTATGTGAAACGCAAGAAACGGCACATTTGTTATTGATGCATTTTTCTCCATCGGCACAGTCGTTGGCTGAACGACATACAGCTGAAAATAATAATTATTAACTATATTAATAAACATATTC
>UWNZ010167485.1:0-17866 GCA_900474215.1 Andricus inflator
ATAGGCATTCTTTCAGAGATGTGTACCTTTTATGATATCTTTATGGTTAAACGTGTCCATCTATCATTGAAATCCACTATGAATCTTTTTATGGTGCTAGAATTCAATAGATGATTCACTAAGACGGAATTTGATATGGAGCGAGGTTTTCTATACACCTTTCATTCTTCGACCTTCAAAACTCGCTTTAAAACCAATTCCAACTCTTCTACATTCTACTTTTTTATTGTACCATTTTCTTGAACCATTGTTACCGTTTACATATTTCGCTCGATGGTGGCATTTTTTTGGCAGCTGTAGCTAATATTATTAGCTGAAGTCAGAGTCCTGCATGGACCGAACAAACTCAGTCCAGCCAGCGGATCTGGGTTTTGGACAGCCTTTTTGTGAAACAAACGACTGTAAACTCAAACGCAGCCTGGTCGCACAAAAATAGGCTAAATGCCTCTGTATAGAATCACAGCTGCTACAATATTTGTTCATGTGACCGTTGTCATAAAACAAAATTTAAATTATAATTATGATGTATGGAGGAACGGACTGGTCTGAGTTTACAGTTTTTTAGGATCCGTCTGACATATGCTAATACTTTAATAACTCATCCACCTTAAGTCCATTAATATCTTATACAAATTCCAAGTCGATTGTTATGCTACTCACATTTAAAATATCAAAAAGCTAATTATAAAAACGGTTTCGTTATAAAAAGGAATATGCAACATTTTAGGATTCGCTACTCTACTCCACTCGATTACAGGGTGTAATTTTATTGAAACCGATTGAAAAGTACCAGATTTTATGGGCTTTTGGATCAATTGCCTTACTTCATAGTAACAACCAGAATCCTAAGCAATAACAATTTTCCAGGTTCGAGAGAAAATTGCTGTAATTTCAAGCTAAAGCCAATTTTTACAGTCTATTATCCATCTATAACTTGCGTTTTTTTACATCATTTGTTGTAATTTTATCGCTTATTTAATCATTCCCAAGTGAATAAACGAATCAAAAATTTCGGGAATTCGAAGTCAACGCTGTATTACGCATTTAGAGAAGTATTCAACATAATTTCGCACAGCTGATAAGCCAAAAATAGAATACTCATTTGTTTACGAGGGAACTTTGCAAGTGTCTAAAATACGTGTCTGTACTGTTATCATTGCTGAATGTTCCCGAAATCTCAGTGGCTGATAGGCGCCCGATTGATTGACCTTTAATACTTCTCGGAGATTCCACTCGTCAAACCGACTTTTGTCAACAGATTGATTGATTTGAATTTTAAAGCACAGTCCTTCCCGTTAAAAGGCCGCGACAGTGTACATTCCAATTTCGTATCTCAGACTCACATTGAATTCACATGATAACTATGCTCACTGCTCGTACAAACTTTCATGACAAAACAAACTCCAAAATTGGACGATGATAATAACATAATTCAAAAACTATGATCATTCAAGTCCTATATCTGAAGAACAAGAAATTACAGTTTAAGATCCAATTCTTCGAAATTAAAGATTTTAAAAATTGAACATTTTAAAATATTTTCGAGTATGTAAACTTAAACAAGTTCCAGTGCCGAATTAGCCAAAGTCAAAGCCGTGAGAAGCCGAAAGATCCGACCGCATCCGGCATTTAACATGGAATTTGAGTCGACCTCGTCACGTGAAGCTCTCAAAAGGCTGGACAAGGATGACTGAAAAATGCCACTTTTATTCAAAGCGGTCTCTTCGTGCGGATAATCAGGGACTCACTACAGATTTAATTTTCAGAGTGTCTGCATTGTACCACTTCTTTCACCCGGTTCGAAAGTCGCGTCGATAGACGGGAAACAATGAGGCGAGGTAATAATTCCCAACTCACACTCAGGACTCAGGAAATTTCGTGTCCAACTCTGCTTTTCTCTTTTGAAAGCCAAATTTTATTTCAAAATTTTACACAGTGAATTGTTCCACACTTCAGTAAAATGGAATCTGCAGTCAACTGTCTAGAACCAGTAAATTAAATGAGAATTGCAATATTGCATGGTTTTAATATCCATCTGGAAGGACCATTTACGACTGGATTGTATACACATTAAAAATGTTTCATAAAATAAAGCGATAGGATGTGTGTCCGTCTAGTTATTAAGTTTTAATCCTCAAGATAAATGAGCTCGACAGTAGAAATAATTAAGAAGGATATGCGTGGGTAAGAGTTTTAATTAGCGAGAGCAAAATGGTCTCACATGCTAATCGGAGTAATGAGTCGAATGTCGGTTGAAACTGCGTACCGGCGTTCTTATAAAATGTGAATCACCACAGAAATGTATAATTCAATGATTTTTGCGCGTCTTCCGTATCTGCTCAACCAGATTTTTTGCACTTCTTATCACCGGGTCTCTCGCAAAACAATCAATTATAAGAAGAGAAAATTAGGTTATTGAAATATTACTCGTGCCTGATTCGTTCAATGTCACGTGCAATTGATTCAATGTAATTCATCTCACACTGGTTTTTCACATTGATAACAAATCTGCAGCTTAACTGTTATGACATTCTTTTCGACTTCTGATACTGAAAAAATATATTTTTAAAGAAAAAGTAATGACTTTCTTCAAGTGTGCAAAATGATGAATAGATTTTTTTCCAAAATTCAACATTTTAATCCTTTACAATTTATAAATTTGTAATGAAATTACAAAAATTTGAAATTGTTCAACCTTTGATGCATTCTATGAACGCCTTAAATTCCAAAGGTTACAAATTTAAAATAAATAAAATCCCTAATTACAAATTTTGTAACTACTATCTTCTATTAAAATTTGTTTCTTCTATTGTTTTCCAGTGAATGAACTGGGCGTATGTAAAAGTAAACCATAACGCGTAGCAAAGTGCACCGTGCATCGCCTTTCGAAACTTTGACCCTGGACGAAAGACGACCTACCTACCTATATGCTTCACGGTTAAGGTCATCGTAGCGACCTTGAGTCATACCGCACCCGTGACGTCAGAACACAATCTTTCCCACATTTGCGGTTTCCACTTTCCTGTCGAAATCTCGATTTTCTAACTTATAACATTATGCAAAAAAAATCTTAACTTTGTTGTTCAAAAGGCAAAAAATACAAAACCTCAGACTCTATTCGAACACCATTCTTCCATTTAAAAATATGTTACGACTTTTTCTTGTTTATCACCTCCATTATGTCTAAGCAAGACGTAGCTTACTCATCTTCTCACGATTGTGGTTTCTATGAATTATTCACTGAACCACAACTTTTATGTTCAATATGGCAACATAAAAGGGTAGTGAAAAATTCAATATCTTTTAAGACGTCTTCAAATTCCGCCAATCACATTTTCAAGAGACAGACATATTTTCACTTTTGTGAGATAGAAGAAAGGTGAACACAATTGGTTTGCGATTTCTCCAAAATACATGCGGTAAAATGCTACTGGCAAAAATCAGCAATGAGTCGGTTCTTGAAGAACGTGGTGAGGAGGAAATACTGACTGATAAGAGTGACAGAAATTTCGTTAGGTCATGTCGAGAGAGAATGGATGAAGAACGTTTAACGAACCAAGTGCATTTGGGTAAAGTGACTGGTTGCATACCCAGAGGTAAACCAAGGGAAGAATAGTGAGAGTATGTGAATGAGACTCTGAAGCGGAAAAATATACGGAGGCTCAGCAATAAGAGACGCTTGCATGAGAAGATTTACCGATATTGAAGAAGCAAAAGATGTATGCCTACATAGAGATGTATGGTGAAAAATGGTTTATAATAGTAATAGTAATTTTACTCTTACTATTAAAAAATCCTGCAACGGGATATATGGCTTAATAGTATAATAATATAATAATAAGCCCACAGTACATCAGAATCCAATTCCGTTATTTTCTACCTCGACTCTAGAGGACGTAAATCACTGCAAGGTGGAAAACAGAGGAAAAATTTTCCTCTGAGAAGGATCAGTATACTGAGGCAGGTGTCGTAAAGTGCAAACGAGCTGCTTAGTTTTTAAAGAGAATTGAGCGAGGAAAAAGGCACCTGCGTGGAACTTTTATGACATCCCCGGGATGTCCAAGAGCATTGTAAAAAGAAGGAAGTAAATAGCGAGAGGTGGTGAATAAGGGAGAACGAAGAGCGGAAATAAAAACGAAGCGAGTCCTTTTAAAAATAACACGAATATAAAATATTTTCGCTATTTATTATTTTTCGGGTGGTTTATAATTTCTTTGGAAACGAAACAATATTTTTAGAGTAATTGGAGTTTGAAAATCACTTAAACAAAAATGGCATTCCTTTCAGAACTGCAAGCAAATTAAATGGGATTTTCAAATTTAGAGGAAATTCTCTTTCCTCCATTCCTTAAATTAAACACATCTACCTCGAGTTGATAATTGAATTCTGTGGATTTAGAAACTAGTGATTTGAGTTAAGTGTATTCTTGTCAAACGGAAATGAAAGGAAAAGCAGAGAAGTGACTCTCTCGCGTGTCGCAGTATCTGGTGCGTGACAGTTGCTAGGATTGCTCAATCGAGGAAATATCCAGTTTCAGCGCGGAGAATGACACGATCCTGTTTAAGCGATTTACAACTATGCTCATCTTTCTCTAATTTTCAACCAATACTTCAGAAAAAATTGCAACACTAACCGCACTTTACAGATTCAATCTTGAACAAAATATTGAATTCTCTAAGGACTTAAGTTTCCAACAACTTTACGTATCCAACTGAATTTTAACGAGTGCACTGAATTTTAACCGATTCAAATGGAGAGGATGTGCTTTATAAACAAAAAGAATGAAACCCCCATTCTGATACATTCAGTTCTTAGGAAAACTACTTTCCAATTCAGCATTTGAATGTAAAATATATTCCTCGTTGTCTTAAAAAGATCTCGCGCTTGCGGGAAACTAAAGACGAATTTTGCAAGTTTGCACAATGTTAAGGAAATTTCTCTTCATTCTTCACTGACGAGAGTTGGGCAGGGAGTGAATTTGTAAAAGTTTCCGATTTAAAAGACAGTCTCTACATTTGGTGATCAGCCAAAGGTAGTTTCTCCTGGGCTCTTTAGAATCGATCCAAGTGAACGAACGTTGCCTAGGTCAGGCTCGGAATAGTGCAAACGTGGCTTTTGTTACGCTTCTGCGCATGTTACATGCAATATATACCTGTCTGTCCGTTAACCCCCAAGTAATTTTATTTACGATGCCAATTCGACACAAATACGACGGACTCGAAACTTACATGCCTTGCATTTCTACAGTGAACCCGTCAACAACTGGGATCAACTAAACGTCTTCTGTTTGCCTATATACACTGTTCTTTATTTTTAACAATTAGAACTCAACGCAATTTTTAACGAATTTAGATATGGATTTTTGAAGGGTTAAAAAGGTCTCTCATGTGAGGATCAACGATAAAGATGCTAACGTGGCCTATGTCTTTGTCTCTGATATTGTAAATTATTGGACTGAAATTTAATCTGATTTAATTTTCCTCCACGAAGCGTCAAAATTTCGGACTTACAATTAGAAAATCAATAACTTACCTTCTCAGTGGCCTCATCCTTCTTCTCCTCAACAGTTTCTGTGTGTGGAGTTATGCCATTGGTAGTGGGTTTTGTGTCAGTTTCCTCAATCCTTTCTAGTTTTCCATCGCCAGGTGCCGCAGCGTCTCCTACGCCACCTTCAGCAGGTAAACCCTCCTTTTTCGGCGTTGTTGTTATGTCCACGGACCTTTTGCTCTGTCGCGCTCCCATTTTTCCACCTAGGAAACTATCTTCTGTGTGTCGTAATTCACTTTTCTGTCCTGATCTTTTCTTCAAAAGATCCTCTCAACTGAAAAATAAAAATATCTATTAGACAACTAGTTTAAAATACACAGTTTAGAAGCAGGAAGTCAACGAAAATCGTGAAGAGGAAGCTTCTATCTTTTTATCTAAAAAGCTCTCAAGCCATGACTTTTATCGCGCAACGTAATGCGACCTTCTCATATAACTACCCGCAGATCTCTATAAAAATCGCACTTTATGTCCTACAAACGACTGTGATTAACGCAACATATAATCACTTTTCCCAAGCGTCACAAAGCACTGAGTGTGTTTGTGGGTAATATCTTTTCCTTTGTATGCATTCAAACAATTACGTCCTGTGTGTTACAAACCTTGCGACGCTTTAGTCTAATAACATTGTTTTGACAACAAACTAAACACACTCTTCCTGTTCCATACTTTCAGAAAAATGGATGTTCATTGTCCATTATTCTTCTGGCCTCTGCCTAAAAAGACATCTCAAATTGTCTAGAATATGCAAAAAATCGGATTATTTGGACTTGAATGACAGTCCTTGTCAATTTAATTCAGAAACCCAAAGGGTTCAAAACTTTAGCATCGATTAACCTTGATACCACTAATGAACGATACCGTAGTGCACGGCAGTTACGATTTGCTGACGACAGGTCGCTTGTCCGAGAATTTCGTGTGGAAAAGAAGAAAGAAAAAAACAGATCCTACAACGGTTGTATTCTCGAATCGGCGATGCCGTTAATTGCTAACGAAGTGAGGTTCATTTCGAGGCCTATAGAGATTGTGGAAGGAGGTTTGATGTACTTTTGTGGCAAGCAAATCGCGCTAACGTCGTTAAAAACGCGTAATTCCGTACTTTAGCAACGGTACAGTGATAAGAGAAACTTCTCGTGAATTACAACTGTCATTGTGTTCGAAACTGGAAAAGTCCACAAGCTCTAACAACAATACGCGCAATGTGTTAACACATACTTAAATACCACGCGACAAGGCACACGCACCGCTGCCTTTGTAACAGCTGACGAACGCCAGTGTTTTCACCTCAGATTCGGATCTTGAGGCAAATATTAGGTTCTAAACGAGCTTAAATTTGTGAGCTAAATCATTTTCTCTAAAATTAAAAAAAAAACTTAGTCACTTTTAAAATACAACTCTCCTCTCTAATCAGATCAATACAATCCAGTGGGTAGTTGATTATTAAGTACCAATTAAAACAGTAAGAATTAATTAATTCGAAACGTCCTACTTTCTTGTGTATAAATTTATAGAGGCGTCTAAGCTGAATGAAAACGATTTTATGACTAATGCAAAGAACTTACAAGTCGGTGATTCGCGTGGGCTGTTCTCTGTACTACAACTCATGGAACGCATGTATCATCTGTCTCTTTCTTGTCCTCTGTTAGACTCTATCTTTGAAGCTTTGAAGACTTGTAGAACAAGCACTTCAACAACGACTTATCAAATCAAGATGGTAAATGAAATATGATCTCAATTTCTACATATAGCTTAACTGCACCTAATGACTGGATACATTGGGAGAAACATACAATTTCTTCAATTTTATATAAACTTTAACAAGTCAGTTTTGTTTTAATTTGCAAATTTTGATTCAGACACAATCACCATTTGAATCAAGTGTGTAAAGTGTAAAAAAAAACTATTGATTCCAAGGGAATGATTTCCTTTTTAAATTACATTAATGTCATGGGAAATCATTAGAAGAGAACATATATCATATGCATGGTTCGAGAACGGGGGCTACGATCATGATCCGTTATCTCGGATTCAACACGAACGGGGAAAGATTCACGAGGGTGATTGGATCGATCCGATTACTGGGAAAGGAGAATCCGATATGAACTTTTTTGCGAATCAGCGAATGAGGAAAAAAGACAACGAACAATTGCGCAGAAAGGAAAGTTTATGAGCGGACCGCATCGTCTTGGTGTAGTAGGTTTACTTCTAGACTCTGCGATAAAGCTTTTACCTTCTTCGTTCAATTCGACCACCGATTCTATGTATATAGTGACAGGTACTACCAATGAATAGTCGCATTTGTCTCTAGGTAGCCTATTCACCGAGCATTGCACTTTCCTTTCTTCGTGTTTGCGCAACCTCATCCTACGATCTTATCCAGGATGTTCAACCTGAGTATTCAGGAAGGAATTTTAATTTAAAGCTACTTCGTGAAGAAAGAACTCGTAGTAACGTAAAATTTTTGTTACTAGAAATGCTCTTAACAGACGGGAGCCGTAAAAGCTTTTACGGGGGTAATACTTTGAGTTGAAGAATTTAAAGGCATATTAAGAGCCAAGCTTCCAGTTTCAGGAATTATAGGTGTCCCCAGTGTCAATGCCACTCCCCTGTTAGCGTTTGACCTCGTCCGAACTCGCCTAATAAATTGGACTTGGTTATACACAGAAGGCCGAGCCCTATTGTCACCGAAACCGAGAAAATTAGACCTAACCCGCCTTTCCTTCCTTTTTATGTTCTTTTCGACCGACCTACTACCATTCACAAAATTTTATGTCAAACCTTCGTCCTCCATTCCAAGGATTCCAACTCGTTAAATTCGTTGTCAAAACACTTTACCTGCAGTTTTCCTCTACTATTTTCAAAAATACAAAAATAAGGAAAGAAATGCTAAACTATTAATAAGCCTTTTAGTAGCGATAAGAAGTATTTTTATTTTCAAGCATTTAAAATTAGAGACAATCGAGATTATCCTTATCACTTGATTTATTATTAAACAACGACTCTGTGAAACTTTAGTATCGATAATAGATATGAAAGCATTCCGAAAATAATACTTGCTTCTACATCTCCAATGTTGCAAACAGAGGATTAACACAATCCAAATTGTTAGTAAATTCTATATACATCACCCAAAACTTGTACTAAAACGTGATAATATGTCACGAGTATAAATAATGATAATCGTTGCATCTTAAGTAAAATTAGCAATTGTAATTAAACAAAAAATATGTTGAAATTCATTCCAGGAACAAAAACGAACTCATTAGTGAACCCGTCGAATTCTTTTCTTAACTTTTTATACTGACGTATCTCAAGCTCGAGCACCTGCGACGCCTTGACTATAACTGGCACACGTATTTCCGGTACGAATGAGAAGGTCAAGCAGTATATTGCAGTCAGAACGTTTATATTTAGTATGAGGCATATCGCACTGGATGACACTATGCGCTGCATCCTGAGATACAGAAAACTGCGTTTCGAGAATTCGATATCACATATGAAGAGAAGTAAATGAAAACAAAGAGACAAAAAGCTAATACGTCATGCAATTACTTAAAACAGATCGTCCAGACTATTGTCGTTGGTAAACATTTAAACCCATATGGTTCACTTTAACCCATTCAACAAGTACGTGAGAAACAGATTGGTGAGAAGAGTAGTACAATAAAACTACCACATTACGACACAATAGGCAAATTAAATAACCCACAATACCTACTTCTACACCTAATTACACTTTCACGAAAAAGCATGGCAACATCTTGAGATCAAGTGCCATGAGCTTCGATTTTTTAGTTAGTTAACTTGGTTAAATATCATTGTTAAACACCTCTTACTATACAGTTTCACCTCTTACTGTGCAGTTTCACCTCCACTTTCACGAAATATTCTCTTTCGTGTTATAAGAAATGTCAAGCGTTGCAAAAGAAAATGCAAACGTGAAGAGGAAAATCGTGAAATTCGTGATTAATACAATTCAGTTACACACAGTATTACTGCCTATAATCCAGAAAAAATCTAGATCGACAGACTCGACAACTGCTCGCCAGTAATTATCACTGACGTTGAACATATAAATAGATCGTATGCCGGGAATCTTTTCCTCTAGATCCGTTTACAGATTAATAAACGCATTCAATCACAGCCGTCTGAGTTCGTTAAGCTCGACGTTAACGGCTTTCGATTCGACCAGACCATTTCAAATGTGAGAACTTTATTTCGTCGATAAGGCTAGCACGAGCGACACTCTGATATTCACGAGAAGGGGACGATAATTGTTCGAAATTCTTGAGAACTTGCTGGCGAAGACAAACAGGGNNTAGTTAGTTAACTTGGTTAAATATCATTGTTAAACACCTCTTACTATACAGTTTCACCTCTTACTGTGCAGTTTCACCTCCACTTTCACGAAATATTCTCTTTCGTGTTATTAGAAATGTCAAGCGTTGCAAAAGAAAATGCAAACGTGAAGATGAAAATCGTGAAATTCGTGATTAATACAATTCAGTTACACACAGCATTACTGCCTATAATCCAGAAAAAATCTAGATCGACAGACTCGACAACTGCTCGCCAGTAATTATCACTGACGTTGAACATATAAATAGATCGTATATCGGGAATCTTTTTCTCTAGATCCGTTTATAGATTAATAAACGCATTCAAGAGTCACAGCCGTCTGAGCTCGTTAAGCTCGACGTTAACGGCTTTCGATTCGACCAGACCATTTCAAATGTGAGAACTTTATTTCGTCGATAAGGCTAGCACGAGCGACACTCTGATATTCACGAGAAGGGGACGATAATTGTTCGAAATTCTTGAGAACTTGCTGGCGAAGACAAACAGGGAATTTTCTCCTCACCGAAGATGTCGTAAATGTAGGAAACTTGTTTTCTTCGATATAGGGATAATGAACTTACATATCAATACTACATGTACACTTGTACAGCGTAAACCGTTGAGTCAAGAAGCCACGTATAACGTTAACATTCCATCGACGTGCAACATGCGTGACAAAATGTGTCCATAACTTTCCAGTAAACTTGTCATAGATTCCGACGTTGATCGAGCAATGTGACAGCGATTCATAAAACTAAGTATAAACGAACCGGTTGACAATAATCGTTAGCAGAAGTGTTTACGTGCTTTCAACGTTAATCAGTAGCCATTGAGGTATATATGTCGTGTGAAAGAAGCAGATATGATTTAAGTCAATATTTACTTCATGTGTGGAGAGAAATGTAGATACATCAGTTGACAAATAATATTGAAACTTTCCGATAACGCAATCCAATGTCTGATATGACTTTAATCCGGTGTAGTTTCATCATCAAATTGCGGGCGGACACCTGATTTATAACCTTGATTAGAATTCATGCTCCAATTTATCCTACAGTCAAATCGATTACCGTAATTTCAAGTTCCTGCTCGAGTAAATTTGGTGGTATAGAGTTGATCTACAACCCTTCGATCAGTGGGTCTGCAACGACTTCCGCCCAGTACGGGAAATTTGGATTCCCCGAAAAAGCATCAACATCTTCTTGTCCGTTAAGCATGAAGAAGCATTATACTTAAAAATGAGAATTATGAGAATGTCGAGCAGCAGCCCGTATCAAATATGTCCCGCATGCTTCGGTAAATACGCACGTGCGTGTTCACGTCTTTGGTGGAAAACAGCGATAATCCTACGTATGCATGGTGGATTCCCCCCTTCCAAGGATAAAAAACGTGCAAGTCACATACGCACTCTCAACATTATGCGCCTTCGTCTATTATTGTTCCTCCGCAGGCATTTCCTACTAAGCTTAATCATATGTGATAAGGCCGATAGGGTAATATAACTTGGAATTTGTAACTGTCCATATGGAAATAATTCGAAAGTTGTGTGTTGTTTCAAGAAAGGGAAATAATTTTGAGATTGGCAGACCGGAAACGAGATGTTTACTCGATGAGGCACTTGAGAAAAGTGGAAGACAGAAGCACACATGTGAAGGGATCAATGTTTGAAATAATAATTAGGGACAGCTTTTTGTGCCTGAAAGGAAGTTAAAGTTAGGTAGATAAACAATTGACACATATAAAACAAACGAATTTGATAAATATGCAGTTAGAACAAGCTCTATCATGATGAATTTCTGAAGAGTAAAAGTGAAAGGAATCAACGAAATAAGGCAATGTTTGCAAGCTAAGATTGCAACAGCATTGAATTGCGCAGACGTAGGAGAATAAGACAGTGGGAGACAGATGAAGACAAAAGATGCGGTAGAGTTAATGACCTGTTATCTCAGAATTGTAATAAGAATCATCATTCAAACTATTTGAGTTACTAAGGAAAAACCAACTGAATGCAATTATTAAATGAGGGCAAACCAAACTCAATTTCCCACATAAAAATATCTAGCCTATTTTTGCGAACAAACGTTACAAGATCGCGATCGTTTACGTTCTTTTTTCTAGGACATGAAGTATCGAGCTTGACTTTGGGACGAGACATTAGTGGAATAACAAAAGCATTTTTCCAAGAATAGATTATGTTTTCTTCAGAAAATCATGACAAAGAAACCGGAATTCAGATTTAACGCAATGTTCAAATTTTAAAATGCAGACGCCGGGACTGAAAACATGAGATAATTAACCGCAATAAAAAATATACAAATGATGTATAAATTTCGGTTAAAATTGAAAAGGTGTATTTTTGTGTCTTAATAAGATCGGCCGTCTTGGAAAGGTGCCTAAAGCATCTCGAACGGTCATTACATCGCAGCTGTTCCGATGATTTTTATTTTGTGATATTTTATAGCGAATTCGGTTATCCTACACTGGTGCACTCCACAACACTCCGATCTGCTCCTTCTTACTTCTCGCTTTGACCTGCTTCAGAGCAGGCCAGAGTGTTCTGGAGTGCACCAGTGCAGGATAACCGAATTCGCTATTAGACTCATATTCAACTATTTTATTATTTTTATTCTTGACTGACATTAATTTGGAAGCCTGAATTGCAGACCAAGGAGACAGAGGGGATTGTGATATCTGAAAATGCAGTGTACTTGGCCACAATTTGTCAAGATGGACTGTGGATTCCGATGATATACTTTCCCACAGAAATAATTATGTCCAGAATTGTTAAATACGGTATAAACAGCATGCTGGTGAAAGATAGACTTATTAGTCTCAAATGGCGGAAGTGATAGAACCTTCGCGATACACATTTCCACTAGCAGGCACCATTCACCGCAATTTATGGGTTGAAATTTATCGCGAGGAAAAATATACTTGTTAAATCCTCGATTACCGGGAATTGAAACACCGAGCTACGGTACCTAGACATTGGACGTAATTTCACGTCGAGTCGTAAGTTCTTGCGGGCAGCTAGTTAGAGGCTTATTACTGGATCGTGTCGTGGATCAGCGCGATCGGCTATGTTTCTGAGCAAGTTAAATTCATAGAAGTGAGTGACGGTGCGAAGTCGAAGCGCAGTGTTCGACCAAGCCTGAAACAGTTTCTCGGCCTTTCTCCATCGTCCACGTATAACATTGTACAGTGCTCAAGACAATCGTTTCCGTGGAAGCCTTGACTGCGTTTTACACACAGCAGGTAGAAGGCCTGCTATGCAAAAATCGGCACAAAGAGAGCTGCCTTCGACGGGCACTACGAAACACAAAGTTAGAGAGAAAGAAGGGTAAAACTCTTGATGCAACTGTAAAAGAGAATCCAGACTCTACTAATGGACAAAGGGCTTATTTTTCTACTTCAGGCTTCGTTTACAAGAAACCCCGTTGGGGAATAACAAAATCACCGACCTGCGACGTCTCGAGGACTCACCACAAATAAACAAGCCTTGCTCCGATCTCCCGAGTTGAATGAAAACATTTTTCAGAGTTTCACTTATATTTTTTTTTGCAAGGGGTATTTATTAAGCGTCTCAGAAGCGAGCTCAGTACTATAAAAAGCTTACAGCAGAAACTAGCAACGAAGACCAAAAGTAATGAAAGTAGAAAAGCTCACAGGATTACACAGATTTCAAAATGCCAGTTCATCTCGAGAACTTTTTTCATTTTTTTACAATCATAAAAATGTAACAAGCTTTAGTCCATGCTGTTAAATTCTACGATTCAGGGAGCCGAAGAAATAAGGTTAAAAGTTGGGAAAGAGACTAAAAATATGCAGCTAACAAGCCGGCAAAAATTAAATTTTACGTGCTTGAAAGAATTTTTTGTGGGGGTCATGCGTGGCTGGGCAGTTGAATATTGGAAACAAAATTTAAAATATATAATTTTTTAAATTTTGAAAAAGAAAATTGAAGTATGTGTTTTATGAAGTATGCTTTGTAATGTCACATATTTTGATTTATAATTACGTCAAACTCCATCTTTGGGAATTAAAAACCTAAAGTACTTATGCATTGAAATGTCCTCTTTATACGGGTAAGGTCTAATCAATAGCTACTCGTTCAAGTATTAAGGAAAATATTGCAATGAAAAGACGTTAAAAATAACCCGAGCAGAAACAATGCCATGTCTCCACGATAACTCGTTACGAAAATAAGTCTAATATGAAACACGTTATAATTTTCAAAAATTCCACCCAAAAAATTAAAAAAGCTTACGTTCATAAATTCCCACAATTTAAAAATTCCGCTCAAACAAATAATTACAACAATATTTACTTAGAACTCTTCTAATGCGCCTGAAGTTATTAATGATCAAATGAATAAAATTTCTTCTCATAATTTTATTTTATCTAGAAATATTGTTCCCACTATAAATAAAAATATGCATTAGAAGATTCTTTTATAAATAAATTACTTGAATTAAATTAAAAATTTAGATGCAATTTTGACCAAAAGTGCTAACGCACAACCCTCGTTAAAAGTATGGAAACAGTGTAAACCAAATTCTGTGTGTTACTTTTAAAACCACACAATATTTTCTCATTAAATGTTCAATTTTAGAGATAAAAATATTGGATCCTGACCCAAAATACAATTTTCTTTCGGCTTCCTAGTATAATCGACATTCTGGCTGTTCAATGTTTGAAAATCAGAAAATCTTTTTCTGCTGGAAAGATCAGAGAAAAATATTTCCAGGGTTTGTCACGTGGATCAGACGGATTAACATAATACCTGCCACGTATTTCTTTGAAAAGCGATATAATATTCTATGGATGGCGCGGCTGGTACGTTCCCGGAATGTCCTTCCGGGATTTGGGGATTCTTTGAAAGATATGTACATAATTTTTTTCGGTTTCTTTTGTAATAAAGTTCAACACTGCCAGACCTTTTCTAAGCGTTGCACTTTAATTTTTAAGTATTATTCTATTTACAATGACTTTCTACAATAAAGCTGCAATTAAGCATGTAAATTTGTAAACAATATAACTTTGGACATGCCTCAATATTTTGAAATTAAATTTTATAAGTATCTGTAGCACAGGAAACTTCTTTCACTCTCTTGAATTCGAACATTGAAATTTGTGTTCAAGTTCAAGCTAAACGTGCTTGCATGTCAAATTTTCCACCCAGATTATAACGTTGGAATTAGAGGTGCGCAGTGGATTGTTCGAATTTTCCATGAAAATTTGGACACGCTTGCTTGCGATATTGGATTTTTCGAAATATGTAAAAAAATCTAATTGTAAATCAAACCGGCTTTGATGTGCATTCAGACTTTCTTCTTTTTCGAAAAATCCAATGTTCCAAGCGTGTCTGAATTTGCATTGAAAATTCAAATAACTGATTACACACCTCTTTTTAGAATATTTCCGTTATTTTAGATTTAAAAAATAAATAAAATAGTTTGAGCCGTTTACCAACACGTGGGGATTTATTAGAAAAATGCTAGTTCAGCCAAGTCGGTTACGTGACTACCGTAAAAATTTTTGGCAACGTTTTCGTTAATTCAAGCGAAGCATCGTCAATCAAAAAGAAAACTTAAAGTGCAAGCACTTTTGAGTGGAACTTAATCTTTTTGCATCCCAGTTAAAAGTACCAAAACCATTTTTAGCACAGATTAATAGAAATAAAGTCATTAATATTTTTTACTTTTTTCGAAAATTAGTTTTTTAAATCCTTGTGCTGTAAACGTTTTTTTGTCAACTTGTCGCTGTAAACGGGGGTTTGCGAGACTCAAGTTTTTTTTTAAATTTAAAGTGATAGGGAAAATCTGGAAAAATTTATACATCATCAAAACTTCTACTTTGTGGATCAGTCGAACAGCAACAAATTTTTTCCAAACAAGTTATTGCATATGAACAATTAAAAAAAACCGCCGTCGTAAATCTCGCCTGGGTATCACAGGACCCCGCTTACAGGGCGAGGGTTAAAATCTCGAAACAATATTGATCTAAGATAAAAATCTTGTGCATAAAAGTTGCAGATCTCATCAAAATACACTTTTTGTCTGTACGCTTTTTCCCTAGAATTAACACATTTCAATAAACATGACAAAAAATTTTTTTAATTAAAACTTTCAGACTTCTCTTTAAAAAAGTTATTAAAATATTAATCTCTGGAAAAGGGGCATGGCATGAGTGGGGTAGAGAGGATGTGAGTCACAATCCCCCGAATTTTTTCGGAAAATGTATTGAAAGTTTTGATATTTTGTATATAAAAAATACAAAAATGCATTTACTCCTTTTTCTTGCAAAATATTAAAGTTAAAAAAAATTTAAATATAATAAATGTTACGATGAAATTTACAACTCTTTGTACAAAATTTTTATCTAAAACCAATATTTATCAAGGTTTTTTTTAGAAAGCGATTGTTTAAACATAAATTGGTAATAAATATATTTTTATCAACCTGAGCCAAAAATCCTTCAGAGACATTTAACTGTAATGCAAAAGGAACTCTAGGTGAAATGTCAAATCAACATTCTTGGGTAACATTTTCGGAGCATACCCTAATTTTGTAAACATTGATCCCATCCTGGTACAGATGGCTCTTTTTACCCCGATAACATTCCGAGATTTTGACTTTAAAAAACGCGAAATTTTAAGCAGTTGCTCCAATCGCAGACACTATTATTCTGCATACTGCAATTTCTATCAAGATGCATTTCACTGAATATGTTTCACTTATTCATTCACAAGGTTTTCACTTCACCTCTTCGAAAACTTTGCCCACAGTCGTAAGAACTGAGATCACTTCACTGTGCACTGAACTTCATGGAGTACTCGCAAGAAATAAAACCATAAAAAGGAGTGGTCCGCTGAGCATCCTGGAAGTTTCGAGAAGGGTGAAGAAAGAAATGTTGTCCGAAGCCTTTCGTACTGTAATCGTTAATTAAGATCGAGAGCCTGAGAAGGTTTTGAGGGTTACGAAGGTAACGTAGGTTCGTAGTTCGATTCCGAGGGCAAACGGGTAAATGCTGCTGGGAAGAATGGAAGGAGGCTGAACGAGATGGCGTAACCGCCCGCTACCGGGCTCGTCCCAGTAATTCTCAGAATTTTTTCGCGATACACGAAACTACAGAGACCGGTTTGTGTGAGAAAAAACCGTCTGGAGAAAAAGAAAGGTGAGAAACGTTTGCGAACGAGAGAAAGCCATACTCCAAAACTCGAAATCGATCAGTTTGCCGAATGCCGGTCGAAATTTTCGGGTCTCGCGTGCGCCTGCCGCTATCGATTGCACGTATGCCCATTTTCAAAATGGCGAGGGTACAAACCCTGTACTATCCCAAGATCGCACGCGTGGTTCGACAACCGGCGTCGAACACCTGGAATCACCAAAAAATAAAATACACAGTTTAGGTAGCAAGCCACCATCCCCCTATACTCACTGGAAGTTATGTTCCTTTATATAAAATCAATAGTGAACCACGCATTTACTGCATTAACCATAAACTCAGATATAAAACGTAGATATGCGAAGAATCACTCAGTAAAATGTAAAACAAAAAAAAAGAACCACTTTTAGATTTTTCGGAGCACGGTAATTTTAGCGGGAGTTTTGAAAGGCGCGTCTGAGTGCTTGTAAAGATCACGCGTACGCGAAGTAGTGCGTATTCGATGAAATGCAGACTCACGCGGAGATGCGAAAAAAAGAACTCTTCCCGTAGTGGTGTACTCACCTCGCTCGAAAGCGTCGAAAAGACACTGTGTGTTCCTTAATTCCCTGTCACAGATGCAACGAAGCACTGGTAAAATAGTCCGCAGAACTGGTCAAAAAAAAAGTGCAGAATATGAACACACAGTAGAAAAAAGTAGAGTGTAGGCTACGAATTACAAAACAATGGGGGTTGTAAGCTTTTTAGTGCAGGGCATTCGCGAACTCATCCAACATCCACCTGGCTTGGTAACGCGCGACCGACTGGCGAAGCGAGC
>UWNZ010167924.1:0-13869 GCA_900474215.1 Andricus inflator
AACAAAAAGTTGTTTAAAAGACAGCATTATTCACATAAATAAACTCAGTCAAAGATTAAAAAAATATTCCATTGACCTACAAAACTACCCCCGTTGTTGAAAAAATTTGAATAGTTGGAATACAAAAATTTGAATGTAGCATTTATTCAAAACTTTTATGTAATAATCTGTTGATATTATTTTGCTAGTAATGTTTATTTTTGTTTTCACGGGGTAATCAAAAGTTCGCAAAATGTTTTGAGCAGAGTTAGTGCTAATGCTGAGAATAGAGAAAGCATATTAGTATCATAAGACATACCTAGATCATCAAATATTTTTATTATACATACTTATCGGAATTTATCCTGAGCTACAAATAATTAAACAAATGAGATGCGTTGATTATTTTTAAAATAATTTATTATATTATTTTGGAAACAGTTTTTAAGTTATTTAAAAAATTTAAATAAAAAAAAGAATATTTTTTAAACAATTCAAAAAAGTAATAACTCTGTGTAAAATCTGCGTACACAAAACCTGTATTGATCTAGCGTTATCTCAGGCTCCATAAAGAGCATTTATCATGGTTTCATAAAATGTACGTGACGTTTTTTATGCTCTTTTATAATAATCGCAAACACAAATGATTGTTAACAAGATATACATTTTTATAAAAGGTCATTATAAAATAACTCACTTATGGAATTCAACAAACCATATGTATTAACGATGATGCAATCGATTTTTTAGTTTTGCATAATATTGTACGTTATTTTATCACTATAAAAACAATTTTTGACAATCAATGTACCAAAAATAAAGTATTTCGAAAAAATGCAATATGTAACGCCATTTGATAAAAAAGACGTTTTTCAGGAAGTATCATATTCGAACTTATAACCGATAAAATACTCTTTTCTCTTAGTTTATTCTTCTCAATAAACAAACGTCTAAAAAACTGTAATTAAACATCAGAAATACTATTTCTTAAATTTCAAACTAAAGTTATAAAACTAAAATAGCTAAACTATCATCTGTTCATCAATAGTCGTGCAAACAGTTGTTGACTTCTGATCATAACTGCACGATCGTATTTAACACATTCTTTAACATAATCTAGATGTACACCCATCATATGTCTAAGTAGATTTCCATCAGCAGTCTCCGCGCAAATATTTTTAGCTTCATTATTACGTACTTATTATTATTTATTATTATTACTTATCTATTAGTATTACTTATTATTATGTACTTCCAAGTATAGTATGAAGCGAACAGTCGATTGCAGTTCGCATAAATGATTTTTTAATTGCGATTATTTCCTGACAAGCCTGACTCATAGCTAGGTATTCGGCTTCACAAGCGGAAAGAGAAAAACAGATATATTTATTTGTTAGCCATGAAATTGTATCACAAAACAGGTCCATAGGCCCAGATTTAGGCTTTGAACTCTGCAAAACTAGCGTCTGAGTAGGATATCAAATCGCACCCTCGTCCTAAGTATTTTAAACCAGCAAGTCTAGTACTCTTCAAATATCTAAATACTCGTTTAACCATGATCCATTCATTTTTTGTAGCATTTAATTGCTGTCTGCTAAAAAAGTTCACCGTATATGCAATATCCAAACCAGTAGAACCAGCTAGGTATAGCAAACTGCCTACTGCCTCTGTATAAGGAAATTCAAGATTTTTCTTATCTTGTAGATCCCTTTTGGCATTTCAGCTCTGCTATCGTTTATGATTTGCAACTTGTCGAGTAATCATGTAAGTATTCTAAAGAAACTCGTCGCTGAAACCATATATTGTCAGGATTTTATATATATTTTTCTGAGTTGGAACTGGTTCATAGGTCTCTTTCAAGTCGTATACGTTTGATTCTTGAAAGTCTCGAAACCCTATTCTACCTTCATACTTTATTTTGCTAAAACTATCGTTCTCATACTTTAGACCCTCTCGTTAGTCGATCATATTTAGTCTTTAACCATCTTTCCCTATTTCAAGTCGATCGAAAAAAGTACATACTTCATTTTTTTCTAAAAATCTGCATTCTTTCTCAATTGCGTACTTTTCTTTTGATTCTGTGGTTTGCTTAAAGTTTTGAAGATAGTTATTTAATGTTACGTGAAAATAGCATAATATCTCGTCAAATAGTGTATGTCCTTTTCGAAAATTATTCTTCTACTGTTGGAAATTCGTGATATTTAAAAACAGTTGTAACATCTGAGAGCTTACGGTTACTGGTATCAGTAACTTTTGGACTTCTGGTTTAATGAGATTCTTGTACTATCGTTTTTACTGTCTTTTGTTTCTTGTGCGACTTCTCTTTCTCAATTCCTAATGGTTGTTTTAGAAGTCTACTTCGTTTCTTCGTCAGCCCTCCTCCGTTCCCAAAATCATACTATCGTTTTCTTCAAATTGTATAAACTCGTCGTTTGTTGCTTGAGTTAATTTGGGAAGACGCCAGTATCAAATTGTCCAGTATCAAATTGAATCTTCCTTCTACACTACCGACAGAAAGTTGGTGTACATTTCCTTTGATCGTTCGCAAATTGATACTTCACTTTAAAGAAGAATAGCTGTGAAGAAACGGAATCCACGACATTTTAAGTAGAATCATTTGAAACATTAAAACATTTCGCATCGTATTCACTTATGTTGAAATTATTTTAATAAAAGAATAAAAAAATGTTTAGATTTAAAGTTTTCTAGCAAAATGAACATATTGGAGTCTTAAGTTCAACGCTATGAAAAATCTAGAAAAGTGTCCCTAAAAACTTGGATAAGTCAAAGAATTAAAAAAATTCTACTCTCTAAACCTAAATCAAGAGCTTGATTAAATATGATGTAATTGTTGAGTATTCATACAAAATATTTACTTGTGCAATATCAATTTTTGGAAGTCGAAAGTCCGATATTCGTTGTTGACCTTCATTTTCTTATAAAGTACAACTTCAGATTCTTTTATATTCAATTGTATGTCTAATTGAATATAAAGTCGCACCTTAAAAATTTACCGGCTTCTGAATTTAGAAATACATATCCAGATCGAGTATAACGAATCCGAACTTCGCGAGCCGCTCGTGCCGAAAACTTCGAGTCTGGATTTCTCGTTATTGACCTCCCATATGTTTTGTTCCATGATCGGCTCTCAGGTAGAAAATCTTTTCATCCTTATTCAGTGGATTTCAGACACTTTTAATAAATCCTTCAAAACTGTGACCCATCTTATCTCTCGTTTTCATTGGATAATGAAGAGCCAGTCTTGAAGAATCGACAATAAAAGCATAAATATACTGATAACCGTAAATTTTTTTTTTGTCAAGTCCGTTTTCAATTTGGGCATAGTCAACTGCCATTTTGAAAGTATCGCTATGTTCCTGTCGTTCATCATCGTCCATGTTGTTCATTGGTTGACTACCACCGTCGTTCTTCATTTGTATATCGTTATTATTTGCAACAACGTTATTGTAGTCACCATTGTTGATATTGTTATTTATACCATCATAATTTTCATCTTTGTTTATTCTGGGTCTTTCTTTTGCTTCTGATGACGAACCTGATGACAAACTGAAGGAAAAAGAATTTAAATTAGTTATAATTAACAGTCATGATGCCGCGCCGTTATAAAGAGTCATTTGTTGTCGACGACACTTGCATACTGTCGTTAGTATTGCGATCTTTAACTATCTTGTTAGACTCGTCCAAGAAAGAAAGTTCCTCGAGACTGCCCTTTTCTAACCCTTCGTTTGTTTCGGAAAATAATCTTTCCTCGTCGCTTCCCGATGATTCCATATCACGGATATTTGATTCGGGAGCGTAGTTTGGATTTTTGCAAACTCCAAAAACGTGGAGACCGTCTGGCTTTTCATTCTGTTGTGCAATTAGGAGCTCACTGTTTACAGCTTCCAACTCATCTTTCAGTGCGTCCTTATCTATAGAAGGTTTTACAGTCTTTAAAGATCGGTAACTATAGTTGCCAGTACTGCCATTGTAAAGACTATGTTGCAACGTTTATTCTTAAATGCATCGAACTTTCCTTCTGAATCATTCAGATCGAACACAAGCCAAAATGATTCGAAGCAACCTGTTCCTTCACACCCATAACTGCTGTGTGTTACAAAAACAGTCCTGGTTGTTTTGAATCTTCGGAAACGAATACAATTTTCTCCATCGAACTTTACACGGTTTACATTGTGTATGCCTAGACAGTGTGAAGTTGGCCTTGTTATTTATATATTTATGCTCGTTATGATTACCTTTTTGTAGTCGATGACCAACATTATAGACAGACTATCGTTTGTAATCAAAAAACTGTTGCCATAAGTTCCTCGTTAGAAATAATAGTGAGATTGCATTATTTGGACCAGTTTTGGCCATTTAAATCAGTTTAACACTCATTACACAGAAGTTTCTCAATCATTACATTAATAATATACAATAATAATAATTATAATAATAATGATTGCGTACTACACAATTATTCTTACCTTCAAACGTTCTTCAGCAAGTAAGAGAAGAGAATTTTGCTGTTCACCAATTTATTTCCAATACCAGGGGATCATTTACACTGCAATCGAATGTTTTTTGTTTAGAAATTGCAGCCCCAATCGAAACCTTTTATATAAAAGGATTTCTGGCCCAGCAGTACAAATCATATAATTTTCAAACGATGATCCGATTTCTGTTCAGTTTCTGCTCCAAAAGAAATAATATTTTTTCACCCTTTTGACCGGCATTTTTATTCGTTGTGTGAAAGCACATCCCATAAAAATTTTCAGTAATATTCTAGTCTTCCAATAAATCCATTATTATTAAACATTAAGCTTCAGCTATACAATAATTTAAGTTCACGCCTAACACTTGGCTCTCTTCCGATGTAGGTACAAGCACTGTGAGGCGGTCAGCAGTATGAACTGATTGATTATCATTTGGCATAATTTTAGCATTCTACTGTCAGCCCACTGATTCTGAGCTGAATTTTGCTTTTATAATTGCAGCAAAACTTTTCTGTTCTCTCTCATGTTCACTGTAAAACGTTCAATCACTAAGATTGATATTAAATACAGGGATGCTTATCAAAAGCTGAAGCTATTTTGGAGTTTTTTCACAGTGTTATTTGCATGACGGTTCGCTCCATTCCTCCTCCGAGAAATTAATTATTTGAGTGCTAACTGACTAATTGAAAGTCAAAATTTCGCCTTTAACATCTGAAAATATATGAACACTTCTTAGAGGGATACACTTCCTGATTAGAAAAATTTACTTAAACTAAATGATCGTTGTATAACTCACAATAGTAGCATTTTTAAACTATGAATTACCTACTGCGTTTAATAGTCAAAAGAAAATCGGAAGTTAATTTTAATTGACTTATTTGAACCTCAAATCAAAAAAGTCGAAACAGTCGATAGATTTCTTTGTGCGGGGCTTTTAATAAGTAGTGACTTTATTTATATGTATCTAAAAGTGTACCAATTTTATAAGAAAATAAAAAAATAGAGACTTTCCAAAAAATCGTCTTTGCGTTGTTGAAATGACGATCTCTTTTAGATTTTAAGATGAACTTGAAAAAACGAATACAATGTTTGACTTGCAATGACCCTATTTGCATTTCATGATGTCAAGTGTGTGAAATAATTATTAACACTAACTCTAAGGAATGGATTCAAAATTGTAACTATTTAATTTTACTATTACATTTTTCAATTGATAAAATAGTTCAAAGGGTTTCAAAGAACGTTCATAGTACATAAGTCATTCACTTAATATTTATTATTTTTAATTTTACCTGTATAGCATTGCTGGCACTCGTTTATTCTCTTTTCTTCTTCCTCAGCTGTTTTTTTTAAGTGTACGTATCTCAGCTCCTGCACGTTTCTGTTTTAGTGGCACTACGAAAAATAATCTATCTTTTTCATTTATTGTTACCAAAGCAATCTATCTGCAATATCAAGTAATCTTTTTTACTCCACTTTGAACTTATATTCTTTTACATTCTGCAAGGCAAAAGTTTTGGTTCTAGACTTAGTTAAATTAGTATATTCTTTGTATATAGCTTTTACTTGATCCGTAAACTTACGTTGTTTCTGAATTGCAATGATTGCATTTTTCCAACATTGTATACACTTTATTATTGCATACTCGGCACTTTCATACCAAGATTTGCACGATTTCAAGATTGCGTGGGTTTGCTAGAGCTTGCATACAATTGCAAGAGATTGCATGGAATTGTATATCATATATGCCAATAACTCTCGCACTACTCAATTTTATTAGGTGCATCTGCAGTGGAACTAATCCTCAAGAGTATAATAAGGACACTCATGTGTTTTATGTGAATAACCCGAAGATCTCGACTCCTGTAGCAGAGCACCTAAGCATGCTCTGAGAATCGTCGAGGGACACACAAGAGAGACTGATATGGACTTTCGACTGGACAAGTGTGCCAAGAATTATCTAAAGCGAATCAATGAAAGAGGCTTTCCGGAGCAGAAACAAGCATTTCCTTCGACAGATTTCGTGTTCCAATCTGTCGGCGTTGGATAAGATATGCACGACTAACATGATTGCCGTCCCGGTTCTAGTTCACTTATTTAGCGTCGTTTCATGAGCGAATCACGAGCTTACGGCCCTCAACGTCGCCACGCGTTAGATCATGCATATTCAGAAGAGCTTGCACATCAATTCGTCCGTTTCGCTTTTTTAGATCCCACGTTGTCAAGGTGGGCGCGTACTTCTAAATCTCCACCGTCTTTATAACTCGATGATAACATGCGCGAAAACTTGTACAAAAATGTAGAAGATCAGTCCTCACCGAAGGAACTGATGCTTGCTTTCCTCAAATCATCCAGATTCAATTCAAGCACAATGGGTTAAAGCGGTATTATTTCAACCTTAATATACCGGAACCTCATTTTACGTCAAGAATTTCCCAGAAATAGGTCCAGAGCATGCCATAATTGCCACACACATCCCGTATACCTAGAACACACACTATCCAGGTGTCCCAATCAAGCGTGAACGACGTATCTCCACATAAAAAATGCGGCCCTAAGATTACCTTACTACCATGTTTGTCGCTCTAATGGTATTGGCCGTGACCCTGCTTCGCCGCACGCTCCGATAGAGATAGTGTTAATTGTCCAGAATAAAAAGTGTCGAATTTTCTGAAATGTGAAGCTACCGCTGGTCCGTAAGCTCGAAGCCCTACCCGTGTGCCAAAAACATGCTAAGGCACTTGCGAGATGGATGCATGTATCAGTTATCTTTGGGTTACCCTGTGTAACCCAACAATAACTCTCTCGCATTTTTTCAAACCTCTGGATTTGAATGAGTTAAAAAATGCCAACCCAGAAAATTTTTTTTCTTTGCAAAAGTCACCCTGAAATTAAGGACTTCCATGCCTCTAAATGATATGCAGAGTACTCGAATCAAGTAAACTGTCCAGTAATAATAATTGCGGAAGCGCACTTTGAAACTCATAAATTTTGATAGGTATGAGACCCTTTTTGATAAATCTCAGAAGCTTGAATAATAGGTACTTCTAAAAGTTAAAGAAAACTTCAAATTTGTTGTTAAATCAAAAGTTAACCATTTTTTAAATCAAAAATCCAAGCAAAAAATCTTTTTAAAATTTGAGAAATTCTAATTTGAAAAAAGTCCAAATCCAATGACTATTGTCGCTCAAAAATTTATTTTATTACAAAAGCTTTTTTGCCCTATTATTCTGAGTGACGATCGCAATTCCACGAATCCGGAAACTTCGTACTTTGTCTGAATTGTGACATCTGACCGGACGGGACTGAATACTAGGCGTTTGGAAATGAACGCAACCTGACACTTCGAACTTTTTAGGTTGTTCAGCAATTCTTACTGTGACGCATTCTTTGACTATTTCTACTATAGGTGTACATGATAATGATCTTTAATTTTGTAGTTTTAATTGCAAGGATCATACCTTGAAATACGTTTATATCTTTAATCTCAATTCTCTAATGACTGAATTTACTTTTATTAATAAAAATGATACCTCTATGTTCTACAAATGCACACAGAGCGTCGAATGAATACAAAATTTCGTAACTGAATATAACATAGGATTTCCATTGTAATGATTCCTTCAATTAGAAGAATCAAAATACAACATCGAATTGTATACATTTTCATTAGTGCATCAAGAACTTATTAAGATCAATATTTTGGGCTCATTTTTATTTCTTATGATCACTGAAATATCTAGGAACACCTGAATAAAAGATTTTTCTAAACTCTCGCATTTAGCTAGTTCCCTAGGTTCTTAGCGGAAACCCCGATTTTCCTACAACTTATTCTGTTTTTTTTAAACACCTACTATTAATAAAAATGATGGAATTTTTATTGTTTTAATGTTGCCCATCATTTGTGAAAATTATTTTTAAACATATTTTGAAGCAATTTAAATTATTACATTTTCCCGCTCTTGTAATATTTCCTTATATGTATAACGAAACAATAGAGATCAATTGAAGAAGTGAAAATTGTACAATATAAAAAAGTTTTATCTCAAAATAGTTATAAACTATATAAATGGTAATAATACGAACAATAACAAAAGCATAAAATGTGTCTTAAAGCAGGCAATCAAAAGATCCGAGGGCGAAAAAACACCGCCGAAATGTAAAGTGCTTATTCAAATAGTATTAATAAATATGAACATAATTTCGAGTGAAAACGTGATAATTCTTATATGCCACTATCTCAATAGAGAACTAAAACGAGAAATCCGTGAACTTCATATATAGAAGAAAAATTAAAAGTTGTATTACCAGATAACAAACACTCATTCAAAATGCACATTTTTGGCGTAATTTTAAAAACTTTTGTAATGGCACAAACATTGAAATTAAATTAATCTGTCTGTATACAATAAAATAAGTCTATAATCTATGTCAGCATTAAATTATTTACTCAAATATTTACTACATTCACAGAATTAGGCGCGTGTAATATAAAAGTAATAAGAAATAATAGTCTCACGTACTATTTGCCTAGTACAACTAATTAACTAATTTTGTGATATTTCTGCTACAGAAATAGTTTCCTGAACAATAATACAAATTTGATTCACAAATGAAAATGTTTCTTCATTCTTGCGAAAAGATGCAGTTAAATGCTGTGAAATATTTTCCTATCTATACAGTGGGGCATGGTATACAGCTAATACCGTATTTACACGCATATAAGCCGAACACATTTATAAGGCACATCCCGATTTTAGAAGCTCGAAATAGTGAAAAAAATTTATAAATTATAAACGATTAGAAGCCGCGCCCCGATTTTCAAGCTCAAAAAAACCAAAAAAAGTGAGGCTTATATGCGTGTCAAGACGGTAATAGCATATAGGTAACAAAACGAAGCTATTTTTGGTTCAGGAAAATGAAAGGAGAAAATCAATTTTCTAAACCTCAAAATTAACCCACCGCTTATTAATAGAACTTTACACTCTATCGGGGCTTTAACTATAATTAAGCTGGCACCAAGCGAGTCTCATCTTGCCGCCCTGAAACAAAACACTGTTGTTTTCCACTTGAAAATTAGAAACAAAACCACGCGATAGCCCAGTTTTGCAGTAAAGAGTTGCAGGTGCCTGAAAATCGCATAAAACTAAAAGATTGGATCTGAAAGGTTTTATAATAATGACACAAAATTTTGTAAAACACATAAAATAAATTTATTCAAAACTTTCCTCAGCTTTGTAATCACATCTAATTGTAAGCTCGAACTTGTATACTTTTATAACCTATGACCCTGGCACGATCGACTACACATAGCTTTTCAAAGTAACTCGGCTATACCGAGACAGTACGGATTCTAAGCATTTTTGGCCGGCGGTGTGGGGGCTTTTCTTAGTATGTCTCTGAAAGAACTTGCTGTACCAGCTTTGCTCTTCTGGTATTGAAGATTGTAATATAAAATTCGCTCGAATTCTAGCAAGAATAAGAACAAGAATGTCTTGCGATTTCAGTCAATTCGGATTTCGCGTTAAATTCAAATCAGATTGAAAAATTGGAGAGGAGTGGTCCCGAAGGTGAAACCTCCAAGCTAAGGCGTAATAACTAGGCCGAAAGCTGAAAGGCACCTGGGTGAGGAGTGTTACAACCTTTTCCTAGCTGCTTGTGGGAACAGCGATAGCATCACCAAACCTAGTAGTAGATGCGGTTTAAAAGGTTTACACTCTGAGGTGCCAGAAATCCCCAGAGCACCAAAGTCGTCGTGAAATCCCGCTGCTTACCTTTCGCTAACAGGATATGTATGCGGAGTACCTCCCCACCGCTGCAAGAACAAGTCGCAGACGTAGAAGGGAAAGCGCCCTTAAGACCAATCGCGGAATGCAAGCACTCCCTGAGAGATGATAGCAGCAAAAGCTTTGGCTGAAGCAAATCGAAGGGTAAAACCGCCCATGGATCAAAAGACTAAAAGGCGTTTGCACTAACTAAAGAAAAATATTGGCTGGACGAAACAAAATGTGTCCGTGTTCAGTATGTGATTGTTAGCATGACATTTGGTAGGCCGTTTATGGAAAGGGAGTAAATTATTTTTAACAAATTGAATAATATCCAAATGCACGCACCTAACTTAAAACAATCAATCCATAATTACAAATAAATTATTGAAGTAAAATATTTTCTCAAGCGAATAAAAAATAACTTTGTTTCATCTTTCTCCGAAAAAGACAAACAGGTAACTTCACAAAAGATTGAATTAAATTAATTGTGTGGAGAAATGTCGTTTACATTTAATATTCTAAAATCCTTTAAAATTGTGTGACCGGTGCTTAAGGGAGATTCATCGCATTCTTTTCGGTTCATGTATTCAACCGCACCGCTCTCGATTTTTATTTTCACCCGTTTTTCATTCTCATATATTATTGAATATATTCCCCGAAAACGATTATTATGCTCCAATATCGCAAAGACGTAACCAGTGGATGTTGCTAAAACATATTGTTCATCGGTTGGCATGGGCTTAAAGTTCATACGTCCTAATCCGCGCAAATGAATTGGTTTATTGGCAGGAAAAATGTACTTTCGAATTTCGAATATCTGGTGTGGATTCATGTGGGGAATGAGTCGAATAAATCTAAGTTGTTCCGGTTCATATCCAAATACGCGAGAAGTAAGACGCCTGGCGTGAGGAATCCTGGGCCTGGCACGAACAGGAGGCTCTGCAGGAAGAAGAGAGCGTTCACGAGAATAATGTCCGTCAGGGGGAGATCTGGGCCTGACACGAAGATAAGGCTCTGTAGGAGAAGGAGAACTTTCATGGGAACGAAGTCTGTCAGGAGAATAAGAACCTCCGGAACGAGGAACACCAGGAATAGAGTTACCATTAGGTAGGCATTCGAACTGTAAACTCAAGTCTGCAACAAAAGAAAGAGGAATACATTTTTCTTAACCTAGAGCACCGTATGTTGGTATATTATGAGCCAATCATAGCAATATTGTAGGGCAAGTTGAAAGCATTGAGGACTGTTTGCCCCTAAGTAACTTGCTACAGAAAAATCTTTAGCTTTTTTATCTTAAAATTAAACAGAAACGCTGTAGGAAATTGACAGCTACATTAAAAGTTGTAAATGTGCTTTTAATTGTCAATATAATAAAAGTCAACATAGTTCTCAACCGTTTGTAACATTTTGATTTCATTCATTCATAAAGACATATTGAGATTATGCAATTTTTTATATAATATTATTAATAAAATTAATTATTGAACACATAAGTATACTTTCAAGTTTTGCTTCTAACATGCCTTTTTATCGTTTTTTCGACTTTGAAAAGAAAAATCACTTTCCTGGTTAAAGTTAAATAACTGGTTAAAGATTTGCTTCTCCTTATCAGCAAACTTCTTCATTAACAGACTTCCCAATTTTGGAAATCCTCTCCAGTAAAGTAGGAAAAATCAAAGGTAGCACTTTATGGTTTTGGGATCACGTAATATGTTTTCACCAATACCCGCGCCGGAACTTGCGACTTACACGCTCGTTCAGAGGAATCTAAGTTGGTGTTTTCTCGATAGGTGACGTCACAGAGAAGTAATGTGTCACTTAGTTCTCTAGAAAACTAAATAATGCCATGCGCATCCTCCATCCACGCCTTCTCCCTGCAACTGTGCAACGCAACTTAGATTGATAATCGACGCTGTATCCCGCTTCTTATACAATCTACTATTCTCCAACTGTAGAATTCAGAATTTTCTAAAAATCCCTCGTTGGTCCTAGGAAGTTGTAAATTTTCTAGAAGCGGGAGTCTGAACTTGGAAAATCTATAGAAATACTTTTAGACAAAAAAAATGTCCAGAGTTGAATATTCGTATTTTTTTGGCTTGAAATTAATTCTTTGAACTGAAAATGAACTATTCCAGTTATAGATTCATAATTTTAGTTGGAAATCCATTTCTTTGGTTAAAAATCTAACTATTTTTGGTACAAAGATAATTCTTTCTGGTTGAAAAGTCTATTATATTTTTGCATGAAAATTCTTCTTTTTTTGGCTGAAAATTGTATTATTTGGTTGAGAATTCATATATTTTTTTCAGACAGTTATTCTTTTTGTTTAATAGTTTAACATTTTGGTGAAAATTCGTCTTTTTGGTTTGAAAATTCTACCAATTGGTTGAAGATACTCTTTATTATTGAAAATTTATGTTTGCGGATTGAAAATTAAAAGGTTTCGTAAAAATTCACATTTTTTGCCTCACATTGAACAATTTGGTTGAATTTCTTTTCTCTCTTGATTGGAAAATCCTTTTTGATGAAAATTTGAAATTTTAATTATTTCCGTGAAAATTCATGTATATGATTGAAAATTAGTCTTTTTGTTTAAAAATCAATCTTCATATTTAAGAAATTAATATTTTTAATGAAAATTCAACCAAGTGGTCGGGTTTTTAAACAAAAAAGATTGACCTTGAACCAAGTAATTGAATTTTCAAGCCAAAATACGAATTTTTTAAAATACACTTGAATTATCAACTTGAAAAGTTGAATTTTCAACAAAAAAGATCATCTTTAACGAAGGAAGATGAATTTTCAGCAAAATAGTTGAAACAGAAAAATTAATTTTCAAGCAAAAAATATAACTTTTCCTTCAAGAAAGATAAATTATTTATCCATAGGGACAAATTTTCTATCGAAAAAGATGAATGCTCCACAAAACAGTTAAGTTTTCGAACATAAAGGATGACCTTTGTATAAAATAATTGAATTTTCAACAGAATAATGAAATTTTAAACCAAATAGTCAAATTTCTATCTAAAAAGAATGAACTTTCACCAAAAATTTCTGTCTGAAAATTAGCTTTTGTGTGAAAATTTCAACTAGTTTGTAGATATTTCGTCTTTTCGGATTCGTAATTCAACAGCTTGGTAAAAAATTCAACTATTCGGTTGAAAAAGTCAACAGTTTGATAAAAAATCCACTATTTTGTAGAAAATTTGTCTTTTTGGATGGATTCAATTGTTTTTTATTCAATAATGAAAATTTTTTAACGCTGAAATATTGCATTTCTGTTTCAGAATATCTCTTTTTGGATTAATCATTAATCATTTTAGTAGAAAATTCATGTGTTTGGTTGAAAATTCAACTATTTGGTTAAAAATTCCCCGTTTTGGATAAAAATTAACTCGTTCATCAAAAATGATATTGTTGGGTCGAAAATTTTGCTTTTTTGCATAAAGTTCATCTTTTCAAGCTGAATTTTCAACAATTTGGTTGAAAATTCAACCACTACGCTAAAATTTTAAGTACATTGTTAAAAATTTATTTTGTTGTTTGAAGATTCATAATTGTTGTTTAAAATTCATCTTTTTGGTTAAAAAGTTATCTTTTCTGGTAAAAAATTATCTTTTTTGGTA
>UWNZ010168218.1:4380-14604 GCA_900474215.1 Andricus inflator
TTTCAAACAAATAATTAGAAAGAGCAAGCTTGACGAATATGAAAAATATTCAGATTTAGTGGCTAAAAGCATATACTTATAATAAAATCTTAGACGTTTTCTAATTAAATTCAAAGTTTTCAGTCCCTGAAATTAAAGCTTTTTAATTTTTAACATCATCCGACTTGAAAATGATACATTTTAAACACTTTATAAACTCTTACATCGTTTTTACATTTTTTGAATTTTTCAATATCGAACACTTCGAATTATAATTTATTTAACGAAATATCTCGTCGTCCTGAAATTCAAGCTGAGTTGTGAAGTTCTTTCTATCAGTTTGGCTAAGTCATCCATAAATTTCCGAACGACTAGACCATCCTCTTTTACAGCTCCGTTAGTTTTTCTGCACGATTAGACGCTCGCTTTATTTAATATAAAAAGCCTAACTTTCTATAGTTTTTAAAGATTTATAATTATAACAACATTTCTAATTATTTTCAATTCAGACAGTTTTAAAATGCAAATTGCTTAATGTTCTACCCTTAATTTAAAAATTGTGTAATATTTAACAATTCAGTTTAGTAATTTTATGCCTTTAAAAATTATAAAATATTGAACGCTTCCAATTTAAATAAAATGTTCGATTTTTAATTCACGAATGTAATTGTCAAAATTGTCCCTTATTCAGAATTTATTGTAAGCGCTGTGGAAACCATTAAATGTATTCTAAAAAGCAAGCGCGCAAAATCATCAGTAGTAAGCCACACAATTTTTACCATTAATCACAATTCTTTATGGCATATTTAATCTTAACGTCAAGAAGCTTCATTTAAAAGACAGTCTAATATTATTCATTTTCTTATTTAATTTTCTCAAACGAAAATTAGAGGAGAAGGCCTAATATTGCAGGGTGCTGGCCCACTACTAGTGTCATTGCTCTATTTACATTTATTGCTTTTTAAGTATCATAAAATATATATATATTTTTTAATTTTCAGGTGGAAACCATCCAGGCATATTGTCGGAAGTTCAGAGACAGTTGTCCAGCTCCAACTCCTGGACATCCAGGCCCTCCAGGACCTCCTGGAGATAGGGGGCTTCCTGGACATCCTGGAGCAGACGGACCCGAAGGACCGCCTGGATTACCAGGATATCCTGGAGAACGAGGTTTGAAGGGCGACCCTGGACCTCCAGGACTCGATGGAAGAGATGGGGTTCCTGGGGAACCAGGATTGGATGGAATTCCGGGACGAATAGGTCACGACGGAATTCCCGGTAAAGACGGAAAAGATGGAATTCCTGGCATCCCTGGCCGCTCCGGAAAAAATGGAATCGACGGTGAGTTTATGTCATGGTATCCTGAGTTTCTTATTTGCTTCAGCATCTCCAAAAGTGGACACATATTTCCAACAATTTAACCCAAAATCAAAATAAGTAAATATTTCATGAAATTTTATCTAAAAAAAAATTTAGTGAATGTAAAATTCGATTTATTGGTGAAATGAGTAATATAATATAAACCTAAAAAAGTTATACATATATAATAATGGAAAAATAATTATGCCCTTTCTAGATATAATAAGTACTAACAAAATTACAGAAAGCAAGAAATTAAATTGAGAAAGATGCAAAAATCTTTTAATAAAAATTCGTCAGGTATAAAAAGAAACAGATACATTATCTTGCGCATTGCGGAAACAAGAAGCAGTTTTTATTTTATTTTGTTCAACTGGGGTTGAGTGCGTTGTCCTATTCATTAAAAGTTCTGCATTTGCCTAATGAATATGAATCCAAGAGTTTTTATACAAATTCGAGGTTTTTCCAATTTTTTTGTAGATTTGCTTCGAATTTTCGTTAGCGAGAACGAAAAGAGAAGCAAATAAGTAAAAAGATAGTAATTGGTAAAAATAGAAAAAGTGGTGAGAATAATAATGATGTAATATATTTGTGAAAGGCGTCTTTATTTTTTAGAGTAAGCCGACATGAGCATAGGACATATTATTTTAGCAATTCGATTCCAATGGTATTACGTGCGAATTACCAAATCCATTTTAATGATAAACTTTCATACAGAGGATCAAAGTTTAGAAGCATAAAGTATTCGAAACGACTTTCGCGGGTGCGTGAAAGTCGAATAAATACTTTTAGTAGTCTAATTAAAAATTAGTTTATTGATTTGATTTTAGTTATATTTCAGAGAAGAGGAAATTGCATTTTCTTTTCTTTAGTTTCATTATTGGGGAAGCAATTTGCAGCAAATTTTTCTAGATATAGGTAGGAGATCCGCAAATTCCCATAACTCGTTTTCTTTTATTACCCATTATTTCTCATGTACTTTTAAAGCAATTTTTCACCATACACATAGCTCTTAATGTTCTCCAATATTTTCTTGCAATTCTCGATGTTAAAACAGCCTCGTTACTCAATTACGTCTTATCTTTCTTATCCCTCAGGTTAACCCTTATACGCTCTTTTCGCATGTTGAACTCTTATGTATGTAGGTGCCAGATAACACGAGGGAAAATAGAGTTTTGCTTATGAGGGGTCATGCGAAAATTACGTAAGGCATTTTTTTGTAATTATCAACACTCCCCCCCCCTCCCCTCTGTAAATTACAGAAATCGAACATTGATATAAATTCTATTAATTAAATGCTGAAAAAGCACAAACAGCAAGCACCACCAATTTAACAGATTTATTTTTTTCATTTCTTAGTACAATTATTTCTCACGTAATATCATCTACTTTCTCCATCTCCTCTTAAAAAAAGAAAGAAGGAAGAAAATGAAAAGAAAGAAGAGCATAGGCAGTAATACATAAAACATCGTTAGACTTTTGGGGTCGTTTTCGGCTTAATGACACTCGACGGACTCGTTATTGAATTCGTCGTCTGTGCTACTTTAATTATGATTTAATTTCCATGATCCTTTTCTAGATATTGATGACAATTCATTACGCTATAATTTTTTGTGTGGATTTACAAAATATCTGTTTAAGAAAAACATTTCTTTAGCCACTCAGAGAAATGTCATCTTGTGTTAAAAGCATGTTTCTGGGCACAAATGAAATTTCCGTTTAAATTAAAGGATAAGAGGGGTTTTCATTGGTCTGAAAAAGAATCTTTTTGCGGCAAACATTAACCTTTGGCGAAAAACTTCATCTAATCCTGCAGCCAGATAATTCTGTTTGTGTAAAAACGATATTCACAGTGTTCAAAACAAAACAGACAAAAACATGGTGTTTTTGTTTCAAACCACGTTTTGTCTATGTGATCCGCTTTTCAACTAATAAATATATAATTTAAAAATATAAAGCGTTCGAACTTTAATTTGTTCCGAGAAATTTAAAAGCAATTGAAATAGGTTGAACTTTAAACACATTTATAAAAAGATGCACCGATAAAAATATATCGAATATTGAAATGAACATCTATGTATGAAGAGACATTGATTAAGAATTTTCATAATGATGAAGGAAATGAAGATTTTACTGCTTCATTAGTATTTAACTCCGAGTTTTAAAGTAAGGAGAATGCCTTAAAGTTCTCGAGAGATCGACTTGATTACAAATTTATATAAAAGGGTAGTTTCCACAACTAAGATGGATGAAGAGTTGTAAAAGTAGAGAATTGAAACTTCGAAGTCGCTCTTTCATAAACCGTAAAGTTCGTGCAGTTGCCCTTTCTCTTAAGATGGCATAATGGCATTTTTTTGCTGACTGGGGAAACACTCAACAGTAAAAACACATATACAGAAATACTTATATACATATATGTATATTTTTTAGAGATGACCATATTGCATTGAAATTTCATTTCAAGTTCCCTGAAATATAAATATTTACCTAGTACATTATCTATTTTAATTATAAGAAAAATATGCCCGCTTTCGGCGGGCACATTCTCATTGCGTTCGGCGCTTCGCACCTAAGGCGCACGGGATGGTCTCGTGTTTCGCGTTCGTTTACGTAAGTTTAATGCATAACTTAACTCAAAAACTGTGATTCAAATCCCTGATGAACTTCAGTCATAAGTTGGAACAGAAATTGTTTTGAAATTTGTTTTTGAAGACGGTTCTCAAACCACCTGCGGCTTCGACGATTACAACAAAACAAAAATTTAATATACTTCACACTGATTCAAATAAAATTATACATTCAGTAACCTTCAAAGAAAAATACTGGGACCTCTGTTAAAAATCTGATTTACAAAAAAACTCATAATGATGCCAATGGCGGATATTCTGTAGGGCAAAGGGAAAGTAGAGTTGGAAAGGAGAGAGAGAGAGCGTTGAACTATGTCTTCTCACCTTTGATCTTCCATGTTCGACTCCTACACTCAGAAAACGATTTGGTTGAATCAAACAACTTATTCTTGGTTCAACTATAGAATATGGTTATTAGATGGACAAAAAAATATTTGTTTAAACCAACCAAATATTTTGTTAGATGAAGTATTTCGCTGATTCAATCAAAAAATTTGGCTGGGTTACTCAAATATTTTCTTGAATCAACCAAAAGGTGATTGAGTCAACCAAAATCTTTCAAATTTGATATTTGACCTCTCACCCTTCACATCAGACCTTCCAGTCTTTGACCTTTGATTATAAGTCGATTTAAAATGTACTTCTTAAGCTTATAAAATATAAATATGAATATAAGAATCAGTTTGTGAAGCGAGCGGCAAGCGCCCTCAATAGCATAGCAACGCTGTTGAGCATTTAACTCAGGATTCTCAGTATTTTTCCTCACATTAGATAATTGAAAGACATATCTCTGCAAAAGATGAAGTCGTTAGCTCTAACAGTTTTTGCTCTAAGAGTGCTAACAGGGTCATTTTGAGTAAAAAGGGCTAAATTTTCATGTTTTTGCATAGCAACACTCTGATAAGCATTTAACTCAGGGTTCTCAGTAATTTTCCTCACATCGCCCAGGCGGAAAAATTATGTATAGTTTATACATAGTGTGAAATATTATATATAATTTTCATTTGTTTAACATAAAAATTGTATAAAACAAATGAATGCAAAAATGCAAAAAATGAAGTCGTTAGCTCTGATAGTTTTTTTTCTAGGAGTGCTAACAGGGATATTTTGAGTAAAAAGGTCTAAACTTCCATGTTTTTGCATAGCAGTGCTATGATGAGCATCTTTCTCAGGTTTCTCAGTATTTTTTCTCGCATTATACACGCAAAATATATTTCCATCCTAAAAATTAATAATAACGAACCAAAAAATAGTAAAAAGAATAAAATAATGTATAATATGAATGAGGGTTCTAAAATGTTCATTACTGAAGAGGCTCTGAAACAAGAATACATAAATCATCTAGGTACAGTTTACAAAAAAAAGTTCAAGAAATGAGAAATGTTACGTTTTTAATCTCATCAGCAGCGGCTAGGCGGGAAATTATTATTCCTCGGACGAAAAATTTGTAACGCCGTTAGTATGAGAGTAGTTTTCAACAATTCTAACAAAGTTTATTCTCAAGTGTGCGCTGATGGGAAGGATTTTTACATGCAGATTTTTGATGTTAAGTAGAAAAGGATGGATATAATCAGACACAGAATAACGCTGGATTTCGCATTTTCTTATCTCTTTAAACGAGCTCCTTATTCTTCGTTGAATTATCAGTTAACGAATGCAATTAGGATTAAATTTGAAGGGATTTTAAAAGTCCAAGATGTTCTGTCGAATTCCTTAAGTAGTAGAAAATTGTCGATAATATGCTTAAAGTATCTGCATTCTGAATACTCGTTAGAATTCTTCTCTTCTCAAAGGAAAGTCATTTCTCTCAACTCTATATACAGACGCTTATTCATTAAACATTTTAATAATATTATATTTGATTCTAATTAGTGAGAAATATTATTAATTAGCTTTATTATACAACGCGTTGCATTCGACATTAATCATTCAAATAGAAAGCAAGCTTGTTATATAAGATGAGTCGTCATCTAGAATAGTTGTTATAACAACTAAAAATGATATTTTCAAAATAACTATTTTGTAATCTATTCGAAAACTTATTAGATCAAAACAGAAACATATTTTTGAGAGTTCATATTTTTTATATGTAGGGGTTGTTTGACAGGGCGACAAGGGTTCTGACCACTCGGAAAGTATATTACCGTGTCTAAATAAATATTTTTTCTTTGAGAGGAATACAAAATATCACAAGAGTGTTTCCTAAGTTTAGGGGAAGACATTCTAATGATATTCTTCTTTCCAGTAAAGTGGTATAGGAATCTCAATTACAATTTATTTTAGTCACGGAGTTGAGTTTTGCTTTTAGAAGTAATATAGAGGATAGAGGAATTTGAAATGAATTAAAGAAAAGAAGATACTTACCTGTTAAAAAAATAATCTGCCTATCTCACAAAAACTCAAAATGCCATCTTAAAAATTCAAAACAAACATGCTTATAATCCTTAATTAATTTACTACCTTTCTAGACAGTTTCCAGTGGTATTGAGGCCATATTTCTAGTTTAGTATTGAACTTGCAAATTTCGATTTACCATCAACTCAATTCGCAAATAAACTGAATTGCAACTTTTCAAGAAAATCCCTGTTGGAAATGTTACAAATGTTGTTTTATTTTGACAATAATATTCATTCATTTTGGATGGTAAGTAATTATACATAATTGTAATTCCTTCCGGGAATCAAACGTGTAGAGGAAACATTAATTCTAATTACTTTAAAGAGAAATAGATATGTAGATTCTTGGTTTGCGGATGTTAGCATCAGCACAGGCGGTTTGATGCCAACGTTTCGCAAACATTGTAGCGAGCTTACACAGAGCGTTTACCCACGACACTATATATAGTCGGAAGCAAACGGTCTATTGGGTACCTTTAGGTCCGGAGAACCAAATGGAAGGCGAGGAATAATACTCTATTTTAATTGGAATAATATCCTTTTTCATCATGCACAAATAATTTTCTGCAGATCAATTTCATCAAGTTTTCCGCAAACGGGTTTAGAAATGTTCACCAAACTATTCATCTAAAACATTGCTAAACAAGCAATATCAAATAATTTAGTGTCAGACATTTAAAAAATGGTATGAAAGGATTTTTGAAAAGCACCTACGGAAGGTTATCATTATTCTAAAAATAAATTATTTCGTATTAGAAAACTCAATTTAATCAGTATACTTTTAACGAATTTGGATATTTAAATACTACCATTCTAAGTTTGTGTGTAGTTTTTAAAACTGAAATGATAAAAAATGCTTAAATTGTCTTTTTTTAGAGTACTTAGGATTAAGTTTTTTTTTAACTTTGTATAGAATTATCAAGAATTCCTTTTATGACTTTGTGCAGAGTTTTTCTGTGCAGACTTTATTTGTGTATAATCGATACCGTCCCTACAAATAGGCAAACATTAAATAAAATTCTAGCATTTCTTTTGCACTGTATATTTTGAGACATCCTACTAATTTCCATACAGACTGCGTCAACTTCTGGCCTAACAAAATTTATTTTCATTTTGTATAGAATTTTAAACAAATTAATTTTAATTTTGCGTAGGGTTTTCTGAATATTAATTATTAAATTATATTGTGTTGAGTTTTTTCGTGCAGAATTCCATTATTTATTCATTTCCCAAAATTGTAAGTGCACCAAATAAAATTCGAGCATTTATTTTGCACCATGTATTTTTTAGACATCCTACAAAACTTCACACAAGCTAAATCAATTTCTAATTATATCTTCAGAACTAGTATCGTATGACATAAAAAGTAAATCCAAAATAAGAAACAACTTTTCCAGATGATTGCACGTTTATCTTTTTTTACTAAAGCTGACAAGATTGAGTCTTTCACCTTGCAAACCTCTTTGCACGTGCGAGAAATGATATAAAGTCTCGAGCTTGGTAGTATTCGTTGATACTGAAACCGTATAGAAGCCTAAGAAATAGGGGAAGTTACTTTCTATATGCTACACACATTTTCACATAAAGAAGGGTATGGCTTACAGTGTTATAAGGCACCGTGCAAGTGAAAGTTTGTGATTAAAATTTGCGAAGCTCAGAGGATATGAGACGAGTGTAGGAAAACAAGCTCGGGAAAAGCAATCCAATGTGGTATCCATTTCATTTCGCTTTTAGAACTGGACATAGAGAAGCAGGACTGTGCAAAGCAAGGGTGGATTATATACAGTACACAGGGAAAGGACCGTCTTCCAGGTGCAGATTAAATATTTTCTTTGCCTCTTTTATTTCTACCGTCTGATCTTACAGGTTTTTCTTTAGCGTCAAAACTTTTAGAGGATCAAGTCAAACATCCTGTCTTATCTTTAATTTTGCGTTTCATTAGCCTTCTCCGAACTTTCTCAAAGTTTGAGAGGACATTCAAACTTGACGGAAAAATGTATAATTTCTAAAAGCAAACAAAATAAAATGCGATACTTGCTAAAAGACGTATTTATATTACCCGAAAAATATTCGTTTGACACAGATCAAATAAGTTTTAACTAGAAAGGAAATAAAAAATTTTCCGTCCTAAATTATTACTCTTAAAAAAAAATTTTATTATCAAATTGATTTTACCGCAGAAATAGGATAAAAGTCTCAGAGCTCAATGAAAGTCATACTTTTTCTTTTAATCGTTTTTGCATTGAACCAATCGTTTTTCTGAAAAGTTAGTAAGAAGGCAATTTTTAGGTGAAAAATGAAATAATAAATTAACTCCTCCTATCACAAGAGGCTGACATTGGTATTCAATGTGACAAGAGGTAGGAAGAGGGTAGGAGTCGGAGAGGGGTTTAGGGGTAGGGTACTAATTTACTATTTTAATTTTATTTAATTTTTAAGTAAGAAAAGTTCTTTGGTGGGTTGGCACGCGAATCTGCAGGGGGTGAGAAGAGATTGGTAGGAGGTAGGGGAAGGGGGTTAATGGAAACGGAGAGCCGAATTTAGGGGCGTGAAAGGCAAGAGGATGAGGAGGGGTAGAGGTAGAGTGAAAGATGATGGTGTGGGGTGACGGAGGGTGAAGGCAAGAGGGGTGTATTGTGTAAGTGAGTTGGGGGGGGGCATGTAATGGATAGAGGGGGAAGAGGGGGATTCCTAATACGGTGGCGGCGAGATCTTTTTATAATATACAGAGATACTATTATTACAGAGATATTATATTAAAGAGATTATGTTATATAATTGTCAGTATTGAGTAGTGTTTATGAACAAAATAATGAGAAGTAACTCTTTCCAAATTCTTTCATAATAGAAATATTGAATTTCACCACGAATTCCCTGGGGATTACGGAGCATCTTATTTGGAAAAATTCGAAGTTCGGAAAAAATTGACTAAAGAGCGGCAAGTCAATTTGTGGCACCTCTCATTTGAAAAAATTTGTAGTCCGGAAAAATTGGAAAGTGTGGAAATGGGGTGTAACCTGCATTTCTTCAGTGACTAATCACGAGGGTGTCTTCCCGCACATTTTCCAATTTTTTCCAGACATCAAGTTTTTCCAAATGAGAGATGACGCATAATTGTGACATACTGCGAATGTGACTTGCTGCTAATGTGAGACGCCGCATTTTTTACCATTTTTACCGGACGTCAAGTTTTTCTTTTTAGGAGAGATGACAGAGTGTAATTTTCGGAGATTATTTGACCTGTCATTAACTGATGCAGTGAAAAACAAAAAGCCCCGGGGAATTCGTGGTGAAATTCAATATTATTTTTATGAAATAATTCCTTCTCATATTTTCATTATAAACACTACTCATTACTCGCAATTATATAATATAATCTCTGTAATATATATGATATTAAATCTCTGTAATAGTAGTATCTGTGTATAATATAAAAACAACAATATAAAAAAAACGTATTCACTTTTTTTGAGAACCTAACAAAATGGGGGGATGCTGCAAAAAATTCGAAACTTTTGTTTTTTAGGGCCACCCTAAAAAATAAAAATTGTATCAACATTATTGTCAGCCCAAGCAAAATTGATAGCTGCTTCAACGCACCATTGTGTACCGAGTTGTATACTCTGATGTTTATTTAAAGTTGGAGAGCTCGCTAAAAGTCGTTGGATAAGTGCATGAATAGGCGATTCCGCCTGTCGATCGGCACTGTGGAATATCAGCGTATAGAATGCATTATGCAGTAACTTCGTATCTCCCTCTTTCCATACGCGGGGCTCAAATAGCATTTTACTGGCTTATACATTTGGGCCGATTTCATCTACCCTATCTGGAAAACGCTGCAGTAAATAGATAAAATACAATTT
>UWNZ010168852.1:0-11695 GCA_900474215.1 Andricus inflator
AAAAAAGGATAAAGATAAGGTGAGAATGTTTTATTTGAAAATTGTGTATTATGAGCTATCTAAGAATTAAAAAAAGACTAGCCTTCCACTAGTTTAATTGTTTCGAATACAATGATTAACCTCAGATTTCACACATTTTTGAAAAAACATTAATAATCCGTGACATCAAGTAAATGGTTGTACACGAGTAAAAATATATTAAATGGAGATTGTCCCAAGAAGCAATATATAAAAGGTCATATGTGTCGCTATTTGTTTATTTGACCAAATTTATTTTACAAAAATCTTAAGGATCTAAAGAACTTCCTATATTTAATCCCTTTGATTACAAGTTTTCGATTTACCTATATTAATTTGTAATTTATAATTATAAATATAAATTATAAATAATTTTAAATCAGATTCTTTTTTAGAAAAAATTATTTAAGATTAATGATTTACGTTACTTTTATACTGAGAATTATTAATAGACAGTGTCCACTGATACCGAAAAAATTCAGTTAATCATACTGGAATTTCGTTACGCATAGACACGGTCCTAATAATGATATTTTTCATTTATTATGACCAGCTTTTTGTAAATTTATACCCATTTATTTTAAGAAAAGTATTGTTTGAAAGCTAAGATCTTTCAAACTCAAAAATTGGAAGTGCTTGGAATTTAGAAAGAATACTACATTTCTTGACCTAAAAGGTTTTTAACTCTTTTGAGTGTTTTAAATTTAGATTTTTCGAAAAGATATTTTTAGCTGCAAAAGACTAAATTAAATTAACATTTTCCAGAGATGTGAAACAAAAACAATATGCAGAGAAATGCATCTCATAAAGTGTTTTATACGATCCAATTTTCGTTATATCTCTGACGAGGGACTTTATACTTTTACACAGATAAAGTTCCAACTGAAATATAGGACAAGTTATAAATTACTTTGCTCAGTTCCCATTGGGTTTATTTGAAAAACACTACTTTTCATTAATTAGCCGCTTTTACTTTATTTTATTCTATTTTTCTATATCTCTTCCTTTTATTTCTTCTGTGTCTATTCTCATTCGGGTTGCGTTACTAACTCGTTTAACGTAATAAAAGTCAATGAAAAAAAATTTTAATTATAAAAGCTTACTGCTAAAGTTTCTTTCATTGTAACTCAAATTTCAAATTGATTAAACATTGCAGAAACTTTAATTTTAACCGCAGGCAGATGTTGTCTAACCCTGTCCTTTCTTTCCATTTATTTTTATTTTTATAATCTCTTTTTTTCCTTCTTAAGTAGCTAGACCCTTTATAACTGTAATGAAACTCTAACCACTGGTCGTTTACCTCTATGATTCGTATTTTACCAGACAATTTACTTGCTCGAGCAATTAAGTCAGTGCTGCTCAGAATTTTTAAGGGCGCTAGTTAACGTGTAATTTGATTCGCTACATTTAAGAGATTTATGTTTCAAAGAAAAATCGATAGTCGTAAAAACGAGAAAGCGGAGGAACTTAAAAGATGTGTCCATGTGCTGAATCGCTTTCATTCTTCTAATTGGGAGGAAATAAAATTACGATCCTTCCTGCGAAGCGAGGTAAAGTCTATATTGATGCTTTGTATAAATACTTCTGATCAATGCCATGCTTTAGTGCATCAGACACTTTGATTGATCTTTTCACGTCGGAAAAACGGAAAGATATGAAAGTGTAATTAGAAGTATATTGATGATACATAGACACTTTTCCTCTATTATTGGGTTGCGCAGAAAGTCTATAATTTTCATAGTTTTATTTCGCAATGCTTTCTACAAAATTACAATGAACACTAATCTATGATATATGCACCATCTTTATCTATAATAATAGACAATAGAAATGAAGACAACAAAAATAATAATAGAGTCTATAATAATAGACAAAGATAGTACATATATCATAGATTAGTATTCACTGTAACTTTGTAGAAAGCATTGCGAAATAAAACTATGAAAACGATAAAGACTTTCCGGCCAACCCAATATAAGTGATATCAGTTCCGAAAGGAAGTCTACATTTTTACATAAAAGATTATATTTGAAGGTAGATTGTGTTTTATTTGTGATTGACCTCGTTTCCAAGAAGTAAAAAAAGGACATTGATTTTTAGATAAAAGCGCACCTATAAAAAATCTTGCATTATTAGAGAAACAACAAAGGTTGTGATATATAACTCACTAAACGTGACTAAATTCAATATTCCTTCATAATTTAAATATGTTCCAGCCCTCTAATTAAAAAGATATTTTTTCAAGAGAATTTTCACGTCTCATGTCAAATTCTTATCTGAATGCCTATAGATGGCATCTTTTAAAAAGCAATCCAGGGGTATTAATATGGGACGAAGGGAAAAATGGAGAAAAGAGAAAGAGAACTACTCAATATTTCAAAGTAGTCTCACTCGATCGGATTCTCATATTTACTTAAAAATTTCCTCAGGATGTTCATACTTCACGAGCTTCTATATTTTTTAGTTTGGTTTCTTTTCCTTCCATGCAAGCCTCGGGCCAGAAAATAATGCAATTTTGTAATAACAGAATTTTTTTCCTTCACAAAATAAAACATTGTCTTGTATAAAATAATTACAATATCTTTTATGCTGAGCTCTCTCTACTCAAGAGTTACATATATCAACAAAAAATGGAATTTATATCTTATTTATCTTATTCGTATCTTATGTTACTTATTATTATATTGGCTTTTTGTTACTTGAAATTGTTTTATATCGTAAACTTGAAATTTTGAAAATAAAAGCTACAAATAATCCCTTTTAATAAGAAAAATCGTAGAAAACCTTATACGAATTGAGAAACATTTGTGCTTTTTAAATACTTTTGCGCGATTGAAATAATTATACTTTCAAATTGTCTAATAAATTATTGAAAATATTATACCTATTTTATGTTAGTGCTTTTCGCTGAAAATTAGTATTCTCTTAAGAGAATAATTTTAATATAAAATCATAAATAAGTTTCAAGGAAGATTTAAAAATTCTAAAAATTTTAAGCTATGTTAGTTTTTTCCAGAGGAAGTTACCATTTTTAAACAAAAATTATCATCAAGATTCCCAGTTTTCAATAATTATAGGATATGTTAACGTTTTACACTTGAAAATGGGCATTTTAAATAAAAACTGTTTAGATTTCAGTTGTTTGTTAACAATTTATGTTTTTCAATTTCGTTAGCGTTTTTTCTTACAGGAAATTGACATGTTTAGGCAAAAATAATTAAATTTTAAAGTTTACAGGTTCATCATTTTTTAACAATTTTGGGCTACGTTAGCGTTTTGCACAAAAAATTGGTATTTAAAAAAAAACGTCATTACAGTTTGAACAAGATTTGCAATTTTTTAACAGTTTCAGGTATTATTAACGTTTTTCACAGGAAATCGGTTATTTTACACACAAATTATTAGATTTCGAAGAAGATTTACAATTTTGAATAATTTTTTGTCATGTTATGTTAGTACTTTTCGTCGGGAATTATTGGTATTTTTAATGAAAAACTATTGGATTTCAAAGAATATCCATAATTTTTCAACAACTTTAGGTTACATTGATGTGTTTCACCTGAAATTGGTATTTTTAAACAGAAATCATTAAATTTTGAGAAGATTAATAATTTTGGAACAATTTAAGGTTATGTTAACAATTTTCACCGGAAATCGGTTATATTAAACAAAATAACATTAGGTTTAAAAGATTTACAATTTTGAAACATTTTTTTCTTATGTCATGTTAATGTTTTTTGGCGAACATTGATATTTTGGAACAAAAATGCTACAATTTGATTGTCTATATACTGTACAAAAATATTATAGGTATATTAATTATGATGTCAAGATATCAATTTTCATTAATTATGAAAATATTGTCCTTGCTTCTCATTTCTTTCACTTCAGATTAGGTAAATGTCTCAGTAATTAAACGTTACTTGTAACATTCTTTTCTACAATATATTCAAATTATAACCAAGTTTTACGATTACTGGTACCATCACGCATAGAAAAAACAAAATGTAATATTTACATGCAACAAAAGTTAACTTCACGTGTTAAGATTTACCCACCACATGGGAAATGGTTACCATGTTAACTCTATTAATTTTTGTTTTGTTTCGATGTGAAAAAATTGAACTTTATCTACCTGAAGATTACTCACAACAAAAATTAATTTCTGTTTTAAAAATTGTGTGAGAAAAGAAAAATAATAATCGCGCGCGCAGTGCGTGCATTTGTTTTTCAGCTATTAAAAATTGACAAATACTTAATAGAAAAATCGTTTTCGTAATAATTATATTTCACAATTAAACAAGTGTATTATAGATTGTGCTGAGGGCTATAGCATATGAGAGAATTGGTCATCTGGAAGAGATTGGTTCTATTCGCGGAATCAGGATAGTCAGCAAGGGAGCGATATCGCAGTCTGCAGGTTAACTTTACTCACCCTCATCTATTGATCACGTCCAGTGTTTCAATCTGTCGAAATCATCACTTTTGGCCCTGCATTCAACCGCAAGGTTAATTGATAAGATGTGCTTGTTTAATTTACCCCACAATCTTCATCACATAGTGCAACTAGTTAGTTACCAGGAAATTGCAGGTATGGCGAGATACCACAACGCGTTCTCTATATTATACACTACAGTTGAGTACATATTCTCTTATCGTTTATCGATGAAAAAATCTACACAGATATAGCCGATAGATTCAAATTCGTAACTTAAATATGCTCCCTTTAAATAATTTAATCATTTTTCAGAGACTCAATCATTTTATCAGTGTTAATGATGAATTTATTTTGAATTTCTCTAAACTTCCCCAAAATCTATTAAAACTTTTCAGGATTCCATCAAAGTCTTTTGAGGTTTGAACAGCTCTGTTAACACAATGAAAATGAATTAAAATCTATAATCTGCAATGCTCAGCTTCAGAGAAATAGAAAATATCCAATAAAGTAATAGATTGAAGAAAGATGTTTATTAGTTACAGCATCCAGAAAATAAAAAATACACTACATTTTTTACGAAGCAAACTTGTACACATTTTTCGTATTTTATTATCACCATTTGCAGATGAGTCTGCCCATTCGATTACATTAAATTCATTAAAAGTTAAAGAGCGAATTTTTCTCGCAGAGTATAATCTTTATATGGGCAAAATTTATAACCCATGAAATCCGAGGGTGTGCCTAGCGTTAATATTTCCTTGTATTTGTGCCTTCCCCTTTTACGATCCTCGTTAAACCAATTCGATATTCAAATGCATTCCAAACAACGAAGCGGGATGGATTTTACGGTTAAATTGAAGCAAATGATTAGAGATGTATCCGTTTGTATTCTGAAATCCGGATTCAACAATTAAAGTGGCCTTTAACCTATAGAGAAGCAATTGATTCTGTAGTTTCAACAGTGGTCACGAGCAGTCACGAGTTTTCCAATGCGGGACAAAGTTCACTAAACACTGGATGTAACTTCCACACAAAAAAACTAATTTCAATTAATTAAATCTCATTAACTCAATTAAATTCAATTAATTATTTTTATTTATTTATAACCAATATTTTTTTTAAAAGACATTTCAAAAGCATTATTACATAAAATTATAGCTTCTACCTTAAAAGTTAAAAAATATGAAGCGCTTTTGAAGGTAATAGTGCCTTAATTAAAGTTATATTTGTGTAAAGTATTTTCCCTGGTAAAACAATTTTTTCATGCCACCTATTCATATAAAAAAATTAATTTTGGACTTTTATATGTTCCTTTTGGCTTCTTGATGAATAACCTCTCCAAATATGAATGGTGAAGAGGTCAAATTCCTGATGGCTTTGAATCAAAGCGAATGGGAATTTAATTTGAGATTCAGAGTCATTCCAGATCGAGAGAAAATATGGGCGTAAGTTTGTATTGATTAAATTGTGAATGCGAGAATGTACCTTTCATGGAGAAATAAAAAATTCCAACCAAACTTGGGTGTGAGCAAACTCTGTTTGAACTTTGGTGAAAACTTAATTATTGATCGTTCCATATTCCATTATGTATATTAAGTACCATCATTAGTGATACCTTGAACTCCTGAAATGATAATCAAGTGATATATTCTAAATAAAATGAAAGTTACAGAATGAAAAATAATTCAAATTAAATCAATTATGGAGTTAATTAGAACTTAAATTTAATTTTCAAGCAACTTATGATATTTGCAATAATTTATTAGTATGAGAGCCTTCGAGTTACATTTCCATTCCCAGCAGTGAATTTCGTATTTGAATATCTATGTGAAAGACATACTTCATGCTAGTTTAATGCGTCGTTCCATTTATACACTAATTCACATTTCAATGTATACATACCATAAAAACATAAATTATTCATACTACAAGTTAGAGACCAATGCCTGGAAAATTCCGTTATCCCTTCGATTCAGTAATTTATTTTAATAGGGTTAGATGGAGCAGTACGGGGTACCTTAATTTTCTTTAATTATGATGTGAACCTATTGATTTTTCTTTTAATCAATGATGAAAAAATTGATTCCTATTTTCTTTCGGAAAGTACGAAATACCCCGTTTTGACACACCGGTGGGGCAGAATGGGGTAGGGGAGACCACCCTACAGTAGATAATGATCCTACAGTAGATAATCTTAAATTAAAAAAGCGTGTTAATATATTAAAATTATAATTGGTTATTTTACTTATATTTGTGCTTATAATTAAAGACTATCTACTGTAGGATCATTATCTACTATAGGGTGGCCTCCCCTACTAACCTTAGTAAACACAGAAAAAGTGACAAACCCCGTTATGAAATGAAATTAGTGAACTAGATGGAGAATTCTAATCTTTATTGAATGTGCGAAACAGAGAAAAGAGAAAAAAATTATATTGAAAAATTTACGAAATTTCATTTGTCTTATTTTTTAAAAATAAGTGCTAATGGTAACCCACCTTAAACCACTATTGATACCCCGGCTTCGACTCACATACACGCTTTCACAGAACATTGTGTCACTAAAATATAAAATACGCTAGATATTTTTTCAATGTCTTAAGTTAAAGCTAATAAGGTCATCTTTAATGTGGATGTTGTTGAATGCCGTTCCTTTTTAAGAAAGGCTTTTCTTCTAAATGTGAAACTGGTAAAAATAGATTCACAGCCTCTAAAATTCTCTTAGGCTTCTTAAGTTTTCTGCTCTAATTATCATTTCTTTTCTTATCTTTCCACTTTGTTCAGATGAGAACCAACCTTCGTAGAATGACACTAAAATTACTCAACAATTTGTATACAATATTTTGGACTGTGGATGGTGTCAGGTATGCAGCTGTTGCTCTTTAGTCGACGATCGCTAAATTTTGGCAAAGATTCAAGTATATACCTACAACCCATTATTATTGCATACTAGCATAGCGCTTGGATAACCTCATTCGGATACACCAACAACACCTAACCAAATAAATTCACTCAAATTCTTGAGCGGGTTTGAATTCAAATGGTGATTTTTTCACAATCACCTTTTTATCTAAGGAGGAAAGTTTTAACCATCAGAGATATAACTTAAAATAAATATGGCATACAAATTACACTTATTATAAAATTTTCCTTAACGCAAGTAGCTTTCATTGACTCTTTTGCTCACTTTCACATAAAATCATACACCAGTTTAAATCCTCATTTAATTCGAATCCTGGAAAGTTTCTTTACAACTGCTAACTCAAGAACTTCTAAATACATCCGTTCTTCTTCGTGCTTTTCCATCAGCTGTCCCTGAAGTACAAAAGACCGACCACAATTGGAGAATTGCGAGGTAATCCTAAAAGTTTTTCTAGGCACCGTTTCATGGAATCGTACGATCGTTACTCAAACAAGTTGCTGAAAGATAGACAGGATCGAATGAATATCTCGATTCAACTCCACAGACATTTTATATTCAATTTAAAGTAATAAATTGTGTAATAAATAATTTTTAAGTAGAGATTGTCAGACCTTAATCATTTTACAGAAATAAGTTATTATTAGTTAGACCTATACAAATACTAATTTATAGATTTTCTTCATGAATACAGAAAGGAAAATGTTTTTAAATAACATTGAAGAGATAATTAATGTATGACCGTTTTTGCATTAAGGTTTCTAAATTTGAATAGAAAGGCAAAAATTTCTTAAAAAATAAAAGCCAAAATAGCTTCTCCCTATAACTTTCAAAATATACTTCTTCGCGAGATGTTTATTTCCTATTCAGGAATAATTAACAAGAAATCACTCTCCTGAGGATCAGCCACCCTATTTAACGAGCTAAAAAGTAATTTTCCCCAAAGCCCTATAATTGTATGAACGCATGTAATTAAATCTTCCCCTGATGAGCGGGACAATTCGTGATTCTTAGCTCTATCAGTAGGCCTGTTTAATAAAATTCACCAATTTCAAGTAGAAAATATTCAAAACTGAATGATTTCAAGTTTCAAATGCTTAAAACTGAAGAGTTTTTAAATTGGAAATTAATAATAATAGGCTAAGAACATTTGATTTTTAATCATAAAAAATTCCATGCACAGTTTTGAATAATTGAAAGATACTAGTTTAAAAATAAGCAATATTGAATTGAATAGGTTCTACATTACCAAATTGAATTTGAAAATTGCAAAATTTTGAAACTGAAATATTCAAAATTGAAACTTTTCATATTGGAAACAATACAAATTTAGTAATTTTTACATTTCTTGGCTCATTTCTTCAGTATAGTTTATACTTTTTTTTGTACTTTTTTCAATCAGATTAAGGAAGTTCGCTAGTTACCTCACCTCCAATTTTTAAATCAGTTTATAAATTCGATTTTCTCTCGCTTTAGAAAAAATCGTATTTTTTCAACTGTCATCATTGATTACTCATTTTGTGCTTTGAAATGTTATCTGCGATTTATATTTGGATGAATTTTATTAAAAAATAAGCTATATATAAGATAGCCAGGTAGATAACTAGATAATTACATAGTTAATAAATAATTTCTTAAATGAAAATTTAACTATTTTAATTAAGAACTGTGAAAAAAGAAATGTAGATAATAATATTTTAAACAACAAAATAAGCTATAAATAATGAAGATTGAATCAAAATTATGATTCTTTTCAAGCGACAGAAAAAATACAAGAGCTTAAATAAGTAATGTTAAATAAACAATTACAGATTCAACTGCCCTTTCTTCGGATATCGACTTCTCTTTTACAATTTTTTATAATCATAATATCATAATAATCATGATAAATTAACCGAATCTTATTGTTTCTTGTCCATTTTTTCAAAATTCTATTATGAACATATTTGTTAAAAATGTATTATTGCTCATTGAATATACTGTATACCTAGTTAGGGATCTATTACGTAAAGATAATACTGAAAAAAATTACCATAATATTCGACCCCATAGGAAAAATCTTCTAAATTTCCAAAATTAAAACTGTTTAAAAAGGATTGTTTATTTTGAAATATTTTGAAAATGTCTCAGATGCAAAACAGGCAAGTGCTTGCTTGTGATTAGCAAATAGATTGTCGGCCCTTTGCACGAAATGGTAATTCAACAGCGTGTGATTTCAAGGTGATTGCAATATTGTAAAAAACAGGATGGGGATAAAAAGAGGTCGTGTGTAGATTTGACACAACGCAACAGGGTAATTCCTAATCATGAGGTAGTAAAGATGAAATGGGATCTATTTTTAGTTCTCCTGTGATCCACTTTCCAGGACGAAAATAGGATTTGAGGACAACAGGTCGAAAATTCCAACGATTTATTTCATTGAACATTTTAAAAAACAGTCAAGGTACAACATCCTGCGAAATATTAGAAAAATTTACAGCGTTCTTCGATGGAATTTCATATTACGGATTCCTACAAATCCATAGAAACTCTATGAGAATTTCTTTAACATTTTTATAAGAGGAAATTCGAAAGATTTAGTAGAAAAAAACGTTATATGAAAGGTCTACAACTTTAAAATGTTAAATCCTTTTTGAGAGAATTAGACTGCTGTAAACTTTTTCGTTGTAAATTAGAAATTTTCTCATTAAATTTTTCAAATTTTTTATCTTGCATATTGAAAATCGACCCTTTTTTATTCAATATCATTACAATACTGGTCAATTAATTTGATTAGAAAGCAAAAGCTTTCATTTCCTGAACTTCAAACCTGAAATTACTATACTAAACTAGCACTTCCTTTTTATATGTCCAGAAATTACACTATTCACTAAAGCCGATGAGTATATGAAGGATGTGTGCAATTTTGTCACTTGAGGTAGATATGCAATCGTCTTCGACAATTAGCTGAAAATCCTTGTAGACTAATAATGGGGTTATCAGTTATGTTAATTAAAGCAGCTATTGGTGCCAATGTCGCGTGCGGTGATCGATATACATATAATGTTAGGCATGAGGCCAATTTCCTGAAACATTCCACTACAACAAAATGCAAGCATTCATGCCAAATTGGCCAGGTCGAAGATCTTGCACCTAGTTTTCTCTTTTTGATGTCCCTCAAACAGAATTATATTCTGACTCCAAACTAATCTCTCTTTTCTAAAAAAATTGCATCCATATTCATTCATTTTTATCCCTCTTCATATAACTTACAATTTTCTAGCTTGTTTTGATTTATTGCATCACAAACATATTTATAGAGTTCACTGTCTTTTATGTAATATAAGAGCACTCAACTTTGCACTTGATCTTTAACTCTACTGAGGGTTGATCCATACAACTGGCCAAATTTTAGTTTCTATTTCATACTTTTCTCAAATTTAATTTATTAATATTATAAGAATTATTATTAAATAATTATTTTCTGAAAATAAAAAAATTAAAACAAATTTTTTTATCATAAACGAGCTCCAATAATTTTAGCTTCTAGGTCAGTAAAGCCAATACAAAATGCTGATTCCAATTACAATAATATTATGCAAATGTAGATAGTATACTATTGCTTATTTCAAAACTATCACACAAAAAATGAAGTGTTATTAATTGACTGTGTCGCTAATTTTCTCTATAAAAGAGTAAATTTTACAGTAATACTGTGTAATTTGTAAATAAAAGCTTTTGAAACTAACAATTTTAAATTTAAGTATAATCAGTTTAGTACTTAATAATGATTGCAATAGAATAATTTCAAATAACAATATTAAACATTTCTGGACAATTTCCTTTTGTACTCCTTCACTTGTAAAATTTCAAACTGAATGTCTGATGGATAGTCAGTTTTAAGTTAGAAAGTATGTATGTAAACAATTTTTGAATCGAAAGCGTTTAAAATTGAGTAATTTTATATTCAATTATTCAAAACTTTTTGGTTTTAATATTAAATCTTGAAAAAAATTATGATGCTAGGGCTAGTGTTACGGAATTTTTCGTAACAGTAGCCCTGAACGAGCTGGAAAAGACGTCAGTCTTATGGAAAATTCCGTAACGGCAGACAGTTCGTTAATATTCTAAAATAAAAAATGCAAGACTTTCCAATTCTAAAGATTGAAAACCATGCAGAAACTGGACATTTAAAATTCAACTATTTGAAATTTGAAGATTAAATTACTCAAAGCTCTAAGCTAATGTACAATGAAAAGCTACAATCTTTTATTCAAACTTTCTTCTCTTTGTCGCTTTTTTATGATAAAAATAGGAATTTTTTTCATAGCATTTTCGAT
>UWNZ010169195.1:0-11385 GCA_900474215.1 Andricus inflator
GTTTTATATTACATTTAATTAATGTTCATTATGTAAGTAACCGAACTGTATTTCATAAGACAGGACTGAAAATATTTGGAATTATGGACTTCCAAATGTTTAATTAATGCTATTTGGAATTTCAATGGACTACTCGGAACTTGCCGCCGCATCTGCATGCAGGTAGAATTTGATTTTATCATAAAAAAATTTAATTAACTAAAATACATTAAGATTGATCATTAGAAAATCATAAAAAAAGCTTTTTACACCAAATTTGTATTATTTTTACAAAATCTGAAGGACAGGAAGCTGGATGTTCCTGCCATCGCTTCGACGGGGGGATCCGCAACTGTGAGTGAAATTTGTATTTCGTCCTGTCTCCAGTCATATTTCAGGAGACAGGTTGTACTTTATTTTTTTAAATTACGTAGTGGCTGCGTGTGTTTTTTATAACTACCCATATTTCCTGCTCGTACTTTTCTTGATCCGGGAGAATAAATTTTTTTATTAAGAAGAATCAAAAATTAGATTTCTTAAAAATAATTAGAATTAAAAATCCTAGAGAAAAATAATGTATTTAGAAACCAGAAAAGACTTCGTGACGGAAAAGCTGCATAACGAACAAAATCTAGGGTGCGTAATTCTTTTTGCGATTAGTCGCTTTCTTCTTCTAGTATGAGGAATCCTCGAGGATCAAAATCTATTTTCTCATTCCAGAATTTACTAAGCACTTCTTTAATTTTATAAATCAAGTTATTTGAGATTGGAATCTTCAATACATTCAAATCACAATTTCAACCTTTATCGTAGTTGAGATCAAATTTCAATAATCGTTGTAATTATAGTCAAGAAATTTCAAAAGATTTTAGAGGATTTGAAATATTTTAGGGTATTTTAAAAAATTCCAAAGCATTTTCAAGAGCTTTAAAAAGTTTCAAGAGATTCCAAAGCATTTGAAATATTTTAAGAAATTTTAAAAGATTCCATGGAATTTTTTATTAATTTCAATCATTTGAAGGGATTTCAAAGGCTTTGAAATATTTTAGGGTAATTAAAAAGATTCCAAAGATATTTATAAGATTTCCGAGGATTTCATTAATTTTAAGGGATTTTAAAAGCTCTTAAGATATTTTAATACATTTTTCAGGATTTCAGACAATATCACACAATCACGGGATTTTATGATATTTTAATGCACTTCAAAGAATTTATTCACAAGAAGTGAGGGACTTTGTAGGGCCTCAAGTATTTGAAAAGATTCTCAAATATTTTTAGCATTTCATTAGAATTCATTTGGAATTCACCCTGATTTCTCATTAATGTATCCTGAATTCTTTTAAATTTTTTGGAATTCTCTTAAATTTTTTTTGATTCACTTGAGTTCTTCTAAATTCATTCATTTCTACTCAATTGAGTGGATTTAAAAAAAATATTTTTTGATTAATTCATCCTGAAATTTTTTAAACTCACTTTGAATTCTTAGGCATTTCATCCAATTTTTTTGAATTCTTTAAAATGTTTCTAAACTCATTTTAAACTTACTGAATTCCATGAATTTTTTCATACTTTTTATTTGTTTTCAATCCACCGTGAATTTTTATTAATTTCATCGAATCCTTCTCATTTCCCTTAAATTCCTATAAATTAGTTTTAATTTGATTTAAATCAATGGGATTTTTTGGATTACATTTTTTTTCTGATTCTTTTGAATTCTTTTAAGTGTAAAATAACAGGCACATTATTCATGCATACTAGTTACTTTTAGTCACTTTTTGAGTTAGAAAGTAGTCATTTGGTCACTTTTTCGATTTAAATGTGTCACTTTTTCATCTTTTCAAGTAAATTAGGCTGCGGCAGCACTGAGAATAATAAATTAAAAATTTACAAATTCAAATTTAAAATTGTTTTATTCCATTTAGAAAAGATTGTATACTAAAAATGTTACAAGATTAGAATTTTGGTCTTTAAATATTAATGGTCAGGGAAAATGAAAATTAGGAGAAAATCAGGAAATTTGCAAAATCAAGTTTTTCGGCCACCTTGATCGAAGTAATCTAGCTTCTTGAATACAATTTTCCAAAACGTAGATGTTTTTTGACTTAATAAATTAAGAATTGCGATTAACTGTCTCCAAATTTAAAAAACAATATTTCCATTTCAAACTTCGGTTAAAATTTACATATCGATTTATTTATTATTATTGCATATTTATTTATTATTATTATTATACTTGAATCTGCGAAGGTAGCTCGATTTGAAAAAAAGTTTTTAAATCTAGCTCAAATCTGTGCGAAGCAATTGCCTAAAAAAAGAAGAGGCTATACGCCCAAGAGCCCCGAAAATGAAGAGGGGAACTTCTATCAACAGACATTTATTCCTAAATAAATTGCTGTTGATAGATTTTTCCTTACGCCGTCACTATGTTGATTTTAATTTGATCGCGGTTGTTTTAATTTTCGTTATTGTGTTTTAAACCACGTCTAGAAACCAGGAGTGTCTAAAATTTTTTAAATTGTAAGTAGCTTTATTATTTTTTTGAATTTATAACTTTTGCGCTTTGCTGCAATCTGATTGCTATTTTTTAATGTCCTCAGAATCCTACGAGAGGTTTCCTACGATTTTTGATGACTCGATTAGGAACATTTGGCTTGAATAAAGAGGTGTATGTTATATCAGAAACACTTTTTATTGTCTTTAATTAAAGGAGACCTGAACAGTGTGTTCAAATTGGAAAATTTTAAGCAACGTTCTGTGATTCTCGATCTCATACTTTTAAACTTATTCTAAATAACTGTTCAATATAATCTTAAATAACTTACAGTATTTGATAAAGGAAGAGCTGGTAATTGCGGTTTCGGGGCAGATTCGCTTTCCAAAAACTTGACAAATGCCGCAGACAGAGATGCTTCTTCATCCTGAAAAATAAAATTATTGTAGGGCAATGAACTTAATTTTTTCGCTGAAAATATTTTTATATTAGCAATTATATTTTATCAGTTAAATTACCTTTCCTGGTGGAAGTCCTCCACTATGAAGCAAATTCGAAAACCAACTATTTTTGAAAGCCGGGCCATTGACACCTGTTTTTTCTCTTTCTAATTCGTTGAAATCCAAAACTGTAGATATTACTCTCAATACTGATGGTTTATCATTCGCAGGTGAGGTCAAGTAACCCAAAAGTAGATTCTTCACTAGCGTTCTATAAATAATTTTTTAAACTTTGTAGCGAATCTAGACATATTTAACTTTCATAAATCAAATTACTTTTTCGTTTAATCAATATTTATTCTAGGAATAAATATTTAACAAAGTACTATTTGGGAGAATATCTAATGGTATAATAATAATTTTTTTCAAAAATAAACTCTAGAAAATAACTTTTAAACTTACTTATCAACTTTTCCTTCTCCACTTCTGTTTGCTTCCTGAATTCTCTGATCGGCAGTGTTCACCAAAACGGTTAATTGAGCAACTGAAATCAAATAACAATTCCGATTAGGATATAAACTAATAATAAAAAATAATGTAGGTCCTAAATGATTATGAATAAAGTTAAATGTTAATTTGAAATGGGACTAAATAGATTAAAAGGATTTCAATACATTTTGAATTAAAAAAAACGATTCTTCATAAAAAACAAAAATCTAAAAAATAAGTTTTACCTCTCTCTTAAAAATTTGTTCGCTACCTTAAAGTCCTTTTCATCGACTTTGACATTCCGTGGTTAAGCAGAGGTATAAATTTTTCTAAGATGCGTGTTTTACAATACCGAAGGATGTTTTAAACGTAATGATGTGTACATTCCAACGGTGTAAAGTTGGCAGGCAGGTCGTTTGAAAAGACACGAGCGAAAGTATAACACAAGCACTGGTAGCTAAGATTCTACACCAGTACCTGATGTAATACTCACACCCACATCCTAGTTGTTCATGCTGCATTCTTCGTATTATCATGCTATTTTTGCAAACTAAGAACTCGCGCATGCTGCTAAAATTATTAATATAAATAACTAGGTGGATCGAGAAAAATTATTTTTCAAGTCAGAAACTCTCAACTCTGAAATAGTTTATAAGTAATTAAAAAATTTAAGATATTTTTACTACAAAGAGTAAATCAAAAAGGTTCTAATCTAATAAAAATTGATAATATTGAGATTTTAAAATTAGTATAATAAAAAAAAAAATAGAATCTCATGTTTTAAAATTAAAAAAAGACGAGATCTTGTGTAAATTTTGAACAAAATTTTTGTCGACCCTTCCTAATAAGTTATTGTAATTAACGGCTAATAAAATCGGATTTAGGTTTATACTTTATGAATCGAAGCTCTGTAGGCTTGCTTACTATCAACATAATTTGATCAAAGGGGATTTTCATTTATTTATTTTAGACTTGCAGGACAGGGGTAGCGGGTGGGAAACCCCACGAGGTAATATGAGCTCCTGTAATTTATACGCTCACAGTTACCGCATGAGATTACTCACTCTAACACTACCAAATTCTTTTATTTTCATTTAGACGATTTTTTTATCTAGCGGGTCACTTTTGTAAAATTTGGTCAATAAAGGCAGATCAAAAGTTAAAATTACTTCTTCATGATCGCTTTTTCAAGATTGAAGAAATATTTAAATTAGTAAAATATCCTATCAAATAATAAAGATAAATATTGGTATCATTTCTCTGAAATTACTCTGGAAGAGTAATTTTTTAATCTATCGATATTTTAGCTTCAATTTTTTTAATTTATCTTCATGTAGAGAAATTTTATGTAAATAAAGTCAAAGATTCAGAGAACTTTCAGAGAGTTCGCTTTTCAGTAGGACTATTGATATCACACATTTTTAGCGTTTATCTTAATTTAAAAATAATACTAGGGTAAATGGATTACAATTACTACTTAATATTACTCTAAGTGCAAAATATTTTACTACCTAAGTCAAAAATGTATTATTATTTACTACGTGTCACATGCATAAGCGGATTTTTAATCCTTTAGATAATTAACTTTGATAAAAAGAGTGATTTATTAAGAATGAGGGGGAAGCGAGCAAAATTTAATAAATATATTTGAATACAAAAAGGCATAAAACTTTTAGAATAGATAGAGTATGTGACATCTATGCTTTTAGTATTTTTTCATTAATTATTGAGTCATTAATGTCATGGGACAACCTAAACGTTTCTGAAAGTTTTCAATTTTTTCAGGTTTTGTTCGCTTACTCCTCAAGTATTCAAAATTTGTATTCAATTTTGAATTATTTTAAGCTCTTAAGGGTTTAGTTAAGTTTCAATTAATTCACCTCTACGAAAAATCTTGTTTGAAAAAATTCTATCCTTATTTAAAAACTTCAGTTAATTGAGAAAAATTAACAAAAATAAAGAAGAATGTAAAAGGAATTTTTTCAAATCTGAATAAGATTAGGTTTTTTAATTGAATCTCAATTACTTTCTTAAGCATAAAATGTACTAAAAATATCCCTAATTAATTTGTCGATTAGAACCAATTAAATTTACGTCAAAACTAAAAATAATGTTATTAGAAACTTCTCCACAAAGAATTAGAAACTTTATAGAATAAACTTTTCATTGTTAATATTAATTCTATTATAAATTACCTAATTATTTTTCAAAGACTTTAATTTCTAATGATTAATGTATGTTTAGAAAAGAAAAAAAAAAAAGAAAACTCGTTCTTTGAAGTAGGATATGAGTCTTTGTTTAAAAAGTTCACTTTAGATATGCAAGCACACTCAAAAATGAGGAGATAAAAGCACTAAATTATTGTAGTCACCTTAAAAATTGACACAAATGACAAATCAATAATTTAGTAATATAATTCACGTAACTGAATATTTTTCAAAAGTGATTTTATCTCCCAAATCGAAATTTTCAAACCTGAATGCACAATTTAACGCAGCTCTTCAAACCAAACAATTAAGATTAATTGCTTAAATATTTAAATTCAAGTAAAAAATATAAAAAGAGTATAAAAGAGGTGTTATAAAACAGTGCTAGAGTAAAAAAAATTGATAAAAGTGTTTTTGTCCTTAATAAATTAATCGATATTGTGTCGAACGAAAATGAATGGAAGAACCAGCACCAATGGCAATGTGTGAACCAGCCGAGATGCAATTAAGTGTGCAAAGGCGACCCTTCGGTTCTTTAGCCTGATACCAGCAAGAATCCTGGGCTACCGTAAAACTCCCAGAATTACCAGCTGATATTGGACTACAAAACCGAATAATATGTGCGTTTGCATTTTTTTTTTGTTTTTTGTTTTTTGTCAAATTAGTCACAGGTCACAGCCAAACTGATGCTTATAAAATAAAACGTCCCAGATGTTGAAATAGTTCCCTAAAAACACCAGGTTTCGATTTTGGTGTGCTTCAATCACAATACAATTTTGACTAAAAGTCACTAATTTATGATTGACAATATATCTTTTCACTAAACACGCAGTATCAAGAAGCTAAGCTAATTTCACAATTAACGAAAAATTTCGATGATTGAGAGATTCGCAGAAGAAATTTATAAAATAAATATCGGCCTGATACTTATTCGAGCGACAAAGGAAAGCAAAAAGAAGCAAAAATGTATTATTCCCATCTCCTGAATATTTGATGTCAAATTAATTTTTTGTTAAAGCTACATTTTTTAATTACTGTTCATATGTAATGAATTGTGTTGCTCCTGTATTTTGTGAAAGTGCTTTTTGGTCAAAATAATTCTGAAATACTGTGCGATGTAACACTAATCGAGATCATGCAAATGATAAAAACCAAGATGCAACCAAAAAAGTGCAAAAAAACAATTTGGTTTAAATACCTTGTTGATTCAGCTCTTGAATTTTTTCGCTTTTTTTGTCGAGTTGCTCGCTGAGTCTTGAGGCGGCTTGCAAACATTCCTTCGCTTCTGTTAATTGTTCCTAAAAAATATATAGAAATTTACAAATGGTTTTCTTTGAATTCAATAAAAAGAAGACTGTTGCTTGATTGCCTTTCAAAAATATAACTTTTTTAAATTCTAGCATTCGAAAGTTAAGACTTTTTCACTTTAAACATGTGAAAATTTTTCACTGTGGCGTTGGAAATTAAATAATGAAGTTATTTGAAATTTTATACCATTAAAATAAGGAAATGAAGATTTATTTTGAAGCCTTAGGAAATGAACTTAAAAACCGAAATGTTTACAATTTAGTAGCGAATAATTATAATATAATAATAGCAAGACTTTGACTTTGTAACATTTTTGAATTCCAAGAACTTACAATTTGACAATTGCAATTTGGAACATTTGAAATTTAACGATTTCAAAATGTACCGAAATCTACACAGCTTTTAATTAAAAACATGACCCTTTTCAAGCCTCAAATAGTAAACAATTCCTTTTTAAAAGATTAGCTTATTTAACCAATCGAAATTTGAATAATTCATCATTTACAATGCTATTAAATTTAACTACTTTCAATTTGCAGTGTTTGTAGTCTCAGGAACTTAACAATTTCAAAATTCAGGCATTTAAAGTTGAATAATTTGTATGTAAAAGCGATATTCGTAAGTGTATAATGTGGACAATGTCAAATTGAATTGTTTATCATTAGAATTGATATAATTTTAAACTGTAAGATTTTAAAATTAAATCATTTAAAACGTAAAGAATTAAACATTTAATTTTTTGAATTCGAAACGATGATAATTTTGAAGCGTGAAATAATAACTTTTATAATGTTAAGCTCAGAACATTCAAAGATGAATTTAAAACTAAGGTTGTAGTATTTTTGTCGTTTTAAATTAAGATTGAGAAATTTATGATTGCAGAAGTTGTGTACCCTGCGAAAAAACCTACAAACCTTAAGACTTAAAATCTCGTTTGATAATTCTTCTTGCTTCTTGTAGGAATCGTTGAGCTGGTGTCGAATCTTTTCTGTCGCTGCGTGAATGTCTTTATCTTTATCTACAAAACATTTAAATAATTAGGTTATTTTATTTTCAGCTAAAAAGTAAATTAACATGTAACTTTAATAAAAATTCATGTTGACTCAAAACTGATGCTCTATTATTTAAATTAAAAATTACCTCTCTGAAATTGCTCCAGCACGAACTGCAGATTAGACAAGGAAGCAGTACTCGAGAGGATTTTATCTTCTGCGGCCGACAATTTGTTCTGAATATCGTCCCTCTGTTGCACAATCAAAGCCATTTGTTGCTGCATCGTTTCGACCTGTTGATTCGCTCTGATACTCGCTGAAGTGTAGACAGTCGAACTATTCTTTACTTTCTCTTCCGCCTGGACCAATCTGGCTTCCAAATCCCTTCTAATCTCCTCAGCTTGCAAAGCTTCTTGTGTGTAACTCGCCTCTATTTCAACCAAATGTGACCTTAATCTCTCCAAATCTTTCCCAGCACTTATCTCCTTATTCTGACTATCAGCTAACTGATTCTGCAGAATTCTATTGCTACTCTGTTCCTGAATCAAAGCAGCTTCCAACGCTTTGCATTTTTCATTCAAAATCGCCGCCTGTGCTATTTGCGCAGAATGCTCAACAATTCCACATTTTTCTCCGCTGCTGGAATCCTCAAAAGCTTTTAACCTCTGACGAACAACGTGAAGTTCATTCTGCGCCCAAAGAATCTCAGAGTCCTTTTCTTTTATAGCTTCTAAATTCACGTCTCGCTCTGCGACCAGTTTGTGAATATTAGCTACTTGTTCATTCAGTAATTGAGTTAATCTCTGAATTTCGTTATGATACTGAAGACTTTCGTTGTGTTTAACCTGCACGAGGTTTACCAACTCATCCCTTTCTCTTCTGATGGAAGACAATTCATTTTCAATTTCGGTGTTTGTGGAAGAACTCTTGGTTTTTAAATTTTCAATTTCACTGTCCTTTTCTCTAATTAGCTGAGAAAGACTTTCTATCGTTTCTCGAGCCATTGCCGCTGATTCTTTGCTGCTTTCGATCGAAGATTTAAGATTCTGTTGAACTTCTGCGACCTCGGCTTTCAATTTACTATTCTCGTTCAAGAGAAAATTGTTTTCTTTTAATTTCGCTTCTGTGGATTCGCTCCTTTCTCCAAAACTTCGAAGCTCAGACTCCAGTTTTGAGCAATGATCCCGCATCGCTGAGAGTTCTTCTTCCTTCGAAAGAAGCTCCGTTAACTTATCTTCTAGATCTTTACTTAATTTTTCTTTCGCAGATGTCAAGAGTTTCAAGTCTTCCTCGAGTTTACTCTTCATTTGTGATTCTATTTCATTTTGAATACCAATATTCTCAGACTGTCGTCTCTCGTTCTCGGCTTTAAAAAATAGGAAGGAATTTTCTAATTCAGTTATTTTTTCTTCTGCGGTAGTCAATTTATTCTTCAATTGAATCAGTTCCATTTTGTCATTTTCTGATTCTTGTTTCAAAGCAACGTGTTCCTGTTCCAATAAAGTTTTCTCTGTATTTAAAAGTTCCACCTTCTCGGTAGATTCGTCCTGAATCGCTGTGAGTTGTTCCACAAAAGTTTCGTTTTCTTTCTGTAATTTTTCAGCTTCCATTTGACATTTATTTACTTCCAACTGCCATCTTTCGTTATCGACCTGCAAATTCTCCACCTCGCTCTGCTTGATTTCTAATTGACTCATAACCTGATCGAGTTCTTTTCTCATATTGAGAATATCGTATTCTAAATCATCCTTATCACTGTTGACTTTATAAAGTTGGTCTCGAAGATCGCTAAGATCATTGTCGCCTCCTTTTTCTTGAGCTTCTTTCAAAATTGACAAATCAGCCTCCAGCCTTTCGATTTCTCGAGATAGAACTTTATTGTCCCTTTCCATTTCATCCTTAGTTGCTTGAAGAGCCGATAAATTAGATTCCAGTAATTTTCCATGAGTGTTGGAAGCTTTCAGTTCTCTTTTAACGTTATCCAAATCGAGTTTCAATTCCTCTATTAGCTCGATGTTCTCGTCGAGACCTTTGCACTTTTCTAATGACATTGTAAGCTGTTCTTGCGTTTGTCTTTGGTCGTTTTCGAGCATGTCGATTCTTTTTCTGAGTTCGTCATTTTCTTCCAGAGTTGCGTGTAATCTTCGACTGAGTTCTTCTGTTGAATTTTCTGCTTCTGTAATATAAGAAAATTAGATTAGTTTCAATTTCTGAAGTTCATAGATTATTTGAAATTCAAGGATTGATAAAAACTAACACAGAATTTTGTTCAGTTTTTTTCCTGTTCAGAAAATAAAGGTAATTCTTTCCCTATATTTCATTTTGTTTAAAAACAAACAAAAAACGAAGAGTAGCTTCCTATTCATTTTGCAAAGTTCTTGCTGCTTTTTTTGTTTGTTTTAGGTGCAAATGAAAATATTTCCAATTTACATTTCGTTTTTAAAAACGAAGGAAATTCAAATGAAAGTTTCGTTTTAGATTTAAAGATAAATTGAAAGTCTCTTCCTATTTCGTTTTCATATTTTTGAATGTATTATAACTTAAAAGTGTGCATTTTTCGAGTATTACGTGCAACATTGTAAATCGTCAAATTTCAAAGAATTTTAATTTAGAAGAGTTTAACTTTTGTTGCATGAAGATGAAAACATGAAGACGCATAAAAATAGGAAAGCCGTTAAAATTTCAAAGCCTTCCAATTTTATGACCAAAGTTCCTAAATTAAAAAATTACAACATTTTCAATTCCAAAGTTTTTAAATTTTACAGGGAATTTTCGATAAACTCAAGTTGAAGTTAATTTTAATATTTTGTTAAAAATTTAAGAATTTTGTTAAAAAGTAATTCTTTTTGGTTAAAAGTTCATCTTTTTGAGTTGAAAATTCATCTATTTTAGTAGAAATTGCACCTCTTTGAATTAAAAATAATAACTGTTCGGTTGAAAATTAATCTGTTTTGGTTAAGGATTCAACTATTTTGTTGAAAATTTGTCTTTTTGGTTGAATTCAACTGTCTTTTGTTTAAAATTCAAAAGTTTTTTTTATTGAAATATCAACTATTACATTTTTTGGTAGAGAATTAATCTTTTTTGGTTGAAAATTAACTACTTAGTTGAAAGTGGAATTACTTTGTTAAAAATTAAGTTTTTTTATTTATAATTCATCATTTTAGTAAAAAAAAACCTTTATTTTTTTTTTTAAATTGAACTATTTCTTGAAAACTATTTTTCCTGATTGAAAATCAATTTTTTTGAACTGAAAATTTAACTATTCCATATTTTGTTCAAAATGTATCTTCTTCAGTTGAAAATTCCTGTATTTTGTTGAAAATTAGTATTTTGTGGTAGAATATTAATCATCTTTGTGACTAATTCATCTTTTTGTTTGAAAATTTATTCCTTTTGTTGAAAATTTAATTATTAGATTGAAAATTCCTTTCAGAATTCAAATAATAGGCTGAAAATTCATGCATAATACATGAATT
>UWNZ010169496.1:0-10525 GCA_900474215.1 Andricus inflator
TTCAAAGACTACCCCCACACTCTATATCTCCGCACTTTCGTAGTACAAATTCTCACCACCAATAGACCTCTTGTTTTGCGAACAGATCAGATGAAAACTAACTACCGAACCGACTACTATACTTCGCTATTTGTGATAGAATAAACGCTGCTGTTCTTTCATCAAATTTCGGTTCCGATTATTTCAATCACCCACCATGAACTTTGAATATTATAAAAATTTTTACCCACTACTAAACAAAATATGTGCATTATTTTGAACAATTCTACCCAAGTTATTTTTAGAAAGAATTACATTTTTACTAGAAACAGGGAATTTTCTACGAGATTTATGATCCTGATTCGGAACAAAAAGTTTCCGGAAACAAATCATAATTCAGATCTGGTGCCAGGAATTTTTCCAGAGAATTCAGGTTCTGACTCAAAGTGGAGAATATTCCAAAAGTATTGCAGTTTTTACTTGGAATTGTCAATAAGTCTTTCTTATCACATTCAGGTTAGAATGTCTCGAAAATCTGACTTAGTAAGGCAATTCTGTTGCCAAATTTGGATTCATTGTCAAAAATTTCATGGGAAGTGACCACTTTGGTTCTTGCGCCTGAGAAACGTAGGTCTATAGTAATTATTTTCATCAAATAGCTATAGAATAATGCTATGCCCGCAGGAGCCTACAAGCTGCGTTTAAAATTGCAATTGCCATCAAGATGACCACTGCATTATTATTAGTGCTTGAACTTAATTTTTCATAACATTTTTGGGATTATAGAAATGTCAATGGTAAACGGAATGGCAAAAAAGTTCATAATAACAACTGTATAGTTTGAACTAAAAGTCATTTTATTAATCGGACGTTATCACAGATGTTAAACCTAGGTGAATTAGCTGGCCAATTCGCCTCTCATCAACCTCTTTCACATGTTAGGAATTGGTAGCGTTTTTACACAATAAGATCTGTACAAAATTTGGAATACTTAAACTTCCTTTTTATATATAAATTAAAAAGATATTGGTGTCAAACTGCAGACAACGCGATAAATAAGATTTTAAAGCTTACTTAGTAACGCAGCAATTCAGATTCCTCACACGAAGAAACAGTTTTAATAAAACATAAATTTCGCACATTTTCAGCATTTTCCAAATTCGTTTTTCAAGGAAATATTTTTCAGTTTAATGATGCCTTCATATCAAAACGAGTTTCAAAATTTATACGAAAAATTCTCGAAGTCAGTCGAATTTTTTCCCCCAAAGAGCTCAAGAGTAGGATGGTCCAAATTTTCTTTCTCAAAGCGTGCTTTATCCACCCCCCTCCATCGAATTCGTTTGAATCCGCTAGAAAAGAAATCTAAGATCTGATATTTGACCAGACAACAAACTTAAGAAATTATTTTTTTATCAGGAGAATTATTTCTCTGAAACCTAAAAGTTATTTTGCATGTACTTTTTCAATCTTAAGTGGTTAAATGTCACCAATTACTAGCGAAATTCTACTAACTCAATCAGAGATGAGTTAGTCACTATACATTAGTAGAAAATAACAATGGATTCGATAGTGGAAATTAAACTTCGTGCAAATATATGGATTTATTTAGGACTACACATACAATACTAGTTAAAAGAATTATACTGAAATGTAAAACTTGACATGCATGCATTGACTTACTCTACAGATAATATTTCCAAGTAAATAAATACATTGTACATTTCAGATCAAAAAAGAAAAGTGGAAGGAGTATCTTGGTCATGAAGTATACTTTCCTTTGCTATATTTTTTTAACTACGCCAAAAACAAGTCTAATTAGTCAATTTAACTCTCGATGAGTAGAAATTTTTACTGCAGATTAATTTGCCTTTTTTTATTTATCATAAAAAAATCAATAAATGAAACTGACATCTGCTGCATTATCTGCGTTTGAATAAATTTATGTACTGATTTGGTCGTTACGTTATGTAAACTTCGCAATTAATTGGACCCTTCAGAAAAATCTGTGGCTACAAAGTCAACGGTTTTTACATAAAAATCATCTCTACGAAATATTGCGTTCAACTCATCGCCAAGTCTAGTCAACCATCCCTAATCTGGCTGGCGGAGATCCAATTTTTTCTAATTCTGTTTGATAGATGAGCGTAGTTCCTGGAATTGTAATAAACAAGCGGTCGCAGTTCCATCTAGGTCTGCTTCTAGGATTATAAAGCACAAACGGTTTATTGTTTTCATAGGTATAGCCTGATAGCGTCATCATGATTAGACACGGAAGATGGGTAGCAGCAACACGATTTGGGGGAACTTGCCACTTCGTTTGTAGCAAATCACTAAGATAAGTATGGGAATTCTCAAGACGTATATAAATCTCATAGTGTTGAAAATTCTCCGGGTTTGTCCGAGGTTTCATCCAATTGGGAGTCGGGCGGTCGTAGTGTACTGAACCATAAAACCAAATATGATCCTTCATTTGCACCATAGCGAGATTCTCTGAGGCAGCATCTAATGTTATATAAAAAAATGACATTTAGGATATTTTTTTACACTATTAACATAAAGATTCAATAACTTTGATCAATCAAGAATTTCTCGAACTTTCTAGCTCGAATTCAACTCATGATGTGACCCAGAAAATATGCAGCAAAAATCCAAAAATTATAGGGCCCAATGTTCAAAATCTTATATAGACATAAAGTCGAGCAAACTTTCGAATCATTATTACGTTCCTAAGAAATGACAAAAAATGTTTAAACATACCTGAGTCGAGTTTGGACATTCTTTGTTATATCTCAGAGAACCGTGCAGATTTTTAGGTTTTATTAAATTTAGTAAGGGATAATATTTCATAGATTGCGTCATTTACATTTCAGATTTTCATCGCATTTTTCAAATTCATAGTAACACATGAATTTCGGATACGGATGCCCAACCTGGGGAATTTATCAATTAAGTTTTCTGTGATAAGCTTTGAAATAAGAGGTTTTGATATAATTATTGAAGGATGTGACGCTCAGCAAGGAAAAAAGCAATATAAGCTATTTATCAATACCATCTGATTACTTCACTCATTGACAATACATACCGGAAATAAGTAATTGTGTTTTTATTTGAGACAGCTTCACACCTTATGCAACGAATATTTTGATTTCTTAAATTTATAAAAATTTTGTTCCTATACGTTGAGGAACCATTGGTGTCAAACTTCAGACAACGCGATAAGGAAATTTTCAAAGCTATCATTGTATTGCAGCAATTCAGGTTGCTCACGCAAAGAAACAGGTTTCATAAAACATGAATTTCGCACACTTCGGAGTTTGCCAAATTCGTTGTCAAGGAGATGTTTTTGGTTCAATGATGCCTTCATATCGAATCGAGTTTCTTAATTTAAACCAAAAATTTTCAAAGACAGTCAAATTTTTTTCCCTAAAGATCTCAAGGGTAGGGTCGTCCAAATTTTTTCCCCTTAAGTTTGTGTGCTTCCCTCTGCCCCCTTTCCCATTTTTTTGATTTCGCAAGAAAACAAATGCGTATTCTTCGGCTTAAATGATATCTAGAGGTTCCGCAAGCCCCATGAAGTTTAAAGCGTATTTCCCTTAATAGAAAAAAGTTTTTATAAATTTTTTTGAGAATCGTAAATATATTAATATTGCCATTTCTGCATAAAATTTACAAAAATGTCTTTCTCTTCTGTGGGAAATACGTGTTGAACTTTATGAAACTTGCGAAACCTCTAAATAACCTTTAACTTTTCAAAAATTAAAATACGCGTTCACTTCTTTGTGAATTTGAACAAATTTGGAGGTGATAAGTGAAAAAAATTTCTCGTGTATTTGAGACTACCTTTCTCAACAGTCTACACAGAAAATAAATTGTCTTGATCCAGTTTTCCGTCTCAAAAACAAGATCTCTGATAAAAATAGTTTTTCTAGTATTTCAAGAATCAACCAAATAAAAATATTTTAACAGTGTTTCTTGCAACTGAGTTTTTCTGTTGCTGAAAATCTTTTCCCCGAACATGTAAGTTATAATTATTAAATTTCAATCGCTTCAAAAAAAATGGGATAAAAGCGAAAGTACTCATTTTAAGAAAGACGCGATATTTTGTGGTCATACGACATGTACAAATATCTGCTTCAATAAAATCGAAAAATAAAGTACTGTCAACCACTTTTCTTATGCTTTTTTTTAAATGATGCAAATGATGATTTTTTGTCACTAAAAATGGTTGTAGATCGTTTAATAAAACTCCTTGTGCCAGTCAGAAATTAAAAACAGCACCCTCAAAAAAGTTTTATAAACATTCGTCCAGGTGGGTAGTTCTCTGATTATATGTCAAAGTGGTTTTATATGCTAATATGATAATCAGATTAGCGACTTAAAAATCAGGATTGTTCTCATTTGATACATTTCAGAGTTAGCAATGCAACCCTTAAAATGAACTAAAGGACCTATTTTATTTTTCAGCATTTATTGTTCATTTTTAAAACTATTTTATATTTTTCCACATTTTTTCTGAGTTATACCACGAGTTGATTCAATATTGCAGAAATTCTGGGTGGTCGACACAGGCGCGCTTCGAAATTTGTAGTGATATTTTAGAAAAGCATGAAGATATATCATTTTTCTAGACTTAAATTGAAGATATGATTTCAAATGTTGCGTTTTGACACATTAAAATTTTTGCAATATTTTTCCTAAGACATAGCATGAGCCAGTGGTGGAACAAAATCTGAGAAATTCTGGGCGATCGAAACAGGCACGCTTTGAAATTTCTAGTGCTCCCTCCAAAACGCATGAAGACATTTTAAATTTTCTTGGCATAAATTGAATATAAGAGTTCAAAGACTAAGTTTTGTAAATTGCAGATTTTTGATGCAATGTTGCTGCCTCATCACGCGATTGGAATTCGTGGTACAAAATTCTTGGGTAGTTCAACACCTTTTTTGGAGATTTTGTAATATTTGTGTCTTTGAATTATAATTGGTGTGATTTTTAAAACTCATAACTTTTGTTCAAATAGTCAATGTTTTAGACCATATATATACAGAAATAAAGATATTTGTCGAAAATAAGAAGTGCCGCATATTCTGGAACTTCATATTCTTGATAATTGTTTCTGTTGCGCACTCGGGGCCTGATATAGTTCTCGTTGACTTCGAGAAACGAACCATGTTCGTTATCGAATTTTCGGCACCAGCTAACAAAAACATTGAACCACTTTTCCAGCTCACCCTTTAAAAAAATACTAGTTTATTCAAAAGCACAATTGGGTGAATCTAATTTTAACTGATATTTTCAGTTAAAACACGAAATAAGATGGAATTAAAAAAATCTTCTTCTACCTTCTCACTGAGATTACTGAGATACATTGAGATTATAGCCAAAGATCACAATAAAAATAAAAAACGAATAGATTTTTCAGTTAAGCATTTTTGTTTATAACAATAGTTATGCATAATAAGAAGCAGGTATCGAAAATGCTAACAATGATAGTTATACTGTTTACGGAAAAATTAACGATTTAAGGAAAGGTTAACGCAAATAGTTTGAAAATTACGTTTTGTAGAGGGGCGTAGATTTGAAAAAAATATATTTTGTTTAAAACGTTGTGAATAAATAATGTCTCGTCGTATGAAAAAATGCCACAAAAGTGAAAAGTTCCAGTTCAAATCGAAGATCAATAAATAAATAAAATCAGCGAAAGACCTCAGCTATTAAATAAAATACTTTAAATCTGGTCAAATTCCTGGAACAAATCCAAAAACTCATTTGACAAATCGAGAAGGCGCGTAAAAGCAGTAATTTCTTTAGGGCATACTTATTTATTTTCCTTTGTTTGCATTTTTATACATGAAAAGAGAAGAAGATAAGAAAAATGACTTCAATTCCTGTTCTTACAAACATTGTTATATTTAATTATTCTTATTGCATCAGGGTTATTAAATATAGCAAATAGAGAAAATGTCGAGTTCGAGATCAATAATCTTCCTCTTCCCACTCTACACATTTTCAAGAATAAATAAGGCGCGTCAGCTAGATGTCGTAAAAGTTACTATAAATTCTAGCCACAATTCTTCAAAATTCAGTTTCCTCTTTTATTTCTCTGTCATTGAGAGAATCAGAAAAAATGAGGAAAACTGCTGCCCTTCTGCTCCTTACATTTTTTGATTTCCTGATTTTTCATTGTAAGTATAACATAATATCATGATTAATATTTATGGCAACCAAAATAATGGTGGATGTTAAAGCTTATGAACTTAAATTCTGCAGTTTGGAAATAATATTCCAATCCTTCGCATAATAATTATTTCACTAATTGCAATTTTTCTAATTGAATACGTTTTATTCTGAGAGCTTCAAAATTAGTTTCTTTTAAAATAAAACTATCAATATTGCGACAAAACTTCATTCATATCCTTCAAGTCCAGAAAACTTTCGAAAGCCTTCATGCGTTACTGTGATGTAGCTAAAAATGTCCAAGCGTGTTAGTTTTATCCATTAATTTGTTAATATCAATTTTTTTTCGAAGGCACATTTGAACATGTTTTGTCATATCTCAACAACCAGTAAAGACTTCTCAAGTTTTTTCGACTTAATTTAAGATAAGATTTTAGGTCTTCCTTTCTTCAAACTCCCCATTTTCTTCACAATTTCCCTAGGCCTCATATTGAGCTGAAGTCGAGGTACAAAATTCGAGAAATTTTGGATTGTTCATAATTCTTAAATCTTTAAGTAACTAGTATGCATAAACTTCACAAGAGTCCATTTTTTTTACAAAAGTTGGTGCTGCTAATAAGAGGCTATGTGGATCCGTTGAAGTAACAATGTCCAATGACGTTCTCTTTCATGGTGCAATGTACACGGTCTACGATGAACCCGAATGGATGACACCTCGAGATGTAACGCTTGTGAAGTATCCAGGCTATCAAGTTTTTGTACACATGCAGAGTCACTCTCTTCACATTTCCGATTGGCTCACACCGAAATCATCAGCATCCGGTCATAATCCTGGTGAACATTTTCCAAAGAGTGTTGCTATGACGCTAGACGGTCTGAACTTCTCAAACATTAAAGAGTTAAAGTTTTTCAACATCAATGAAGAACCAGTTTATAACACCAACCGTATGTTCATGACAATAGAAGGAACTAACATCATCTATCGTACGAAGTTAAAATTGGAACGTTTAAAGATAATTGACAAAATTACAGCCAGGATCAACACCGAAAACGCCCTTGAAAGGGCAGAAAAAGAGAGACTTGCAAGCTCGAGTAAGAAGCGCCGTTTCGATTTAAATTAAAAATGAAAACTTCACTATTTTTCCCTTTGTAACCTCAAAATACAAACTATTCTATAAGACCCGTTTTTAATAAGTAACTATTTGTGCTGCTTCACGCGTTTTGAACGTGAATGAAGAAAATAAATTTATATCCTAGTTATAACGCGAATATCCTACAGGATCAAAGTCTCGATATTCTTTGGGTACTCGGAGAATGTCTGAAGATTCCTGTGAATCTGCATACGTTTTTTGCAAATTATGTATGATTAATTAAATTAATAAATAATTAAATTCATCATGAAACAATGATAAAGTGTTTTTGTCCTTCCGACGGTTTCAAACTGTAATTGAGAATTTCTTGGATTTTGTAACGCAATTTGCTGGATGTATCAAAGGATACAGATGATTTAATAGGGACGAAAAAATCCTCATAACAATTTTCGGATTTTATCGGATAAAATGGAATTGTAAAATGTATGGGACGATAAACTTGAGAAAGACAATTTTGTTTTTCTTCCCTTCTACGCAGAAAGCTTTCTCGTGAATTATGATTATTTTATAGCGTTTTGACGGAGAAGAAAAAATAATAATCAATCTGCAAAATTGATACGAACCCTTGGCTAAATCAAAATCTTCTTCGATACCTACTGTTAATTATAATTCATTAGAGGAAGCTTGGGGTGAATAAAGGATATTATTCGATAGAAGATATAAATAGCACAGGTTAAAAGTCTGGATATTTTTTTTGTATTCGTTTTACTGCATTAGAATGAAACTTCTCCCCTTTTCAATGTAAGTTTCATTCTTCGTTGGAAATTTATTTTTCTTATTTAAAAATTCAACAATTTGGCCGTTAACTGAAAATGTAGCTATTCCATTTCTTGAGTTTCAATTTATATTTTTTGGCTGTAAATTAAAAAAAAATTTTGAAAATTTAACTAGTTTGCGTTAAAAATATATTCTTTTTTGTAAAAAATTCGCCTTTATGGTAGCACAATAATAGCTTTGTTAGAAAATTAATTTTGATGGTTTTCTCCGATTCTGTGACTTAAATGCAACTCCTACTACGATTTAAGCTAACACAAGTTTAAAAACCTTTGCAGGTTCCCAAAACTACGTGGTCGAAAATTACCTGTACCAACTCAAAATTATCATTTTTTAAAGAACATTTCCTGCTACAAATCAGAATCAGAATTCTTTCAAAAAATTCCCCGCTTTAAGTCAGAATTATAATTCTTTCTTAATTTCTCTAAGAATAATTCGGCTTTCAAACCAAAATCATTTTTCAACAATTCACCGTTCTGAGCAAAAATGGTGGTACATTCGAAAAATTCCTTGTTACATATCGGAAGCATAATTTTTTTTGAAAATTCCCATTTTCAAATCAGAATCATAATTCTTTTCAAAAATTCTGTGTCTCAAGCCAGAATTATACTTTACATATTATACTTGTTTTTCGAAACAAGGTATAACTCAGAACTATAATTCTTTTGAAATATATCCTGAACAGATTCATAATTATCATTCATAAGTTAAAAATTCCCTGTGTGTAATTCGACGAAATGAGGCGTATTTTTCCATTCGAAAATAATATCACAAAGAAATAAACTTCCTTTAAAATTGGTTGGTTTTCTCTTCAATTGTGAATATTTGTATGCATTTGACGAAGATGAGGAAATAAGATAAATCTGCCATAATGGTAAAATTTAGCATTATTATCAATGGTAATGTATTACATTATTTACCGAAATAGTGTAATCAATTTTTTTATTCACTCTACATCGTATTATGTACAGAAATTCAATCTTCATTTATTCTTCTTGATTCTTCTTGAACTTGAAAGAAGAGAAAACTTTTTATATCTTATCTACTGTAGAAATTGTTAGTTGACACAAACGAATATTTTCCATACCATCATTCTGGAATTTTATTCCATGAGAATTGTGATATTTGTCAATTATATTTAACTAATTAAATTTCAAATTCGTCTTCAAAAACTGGACTATCCACCTCTTTTTTTCTAAATGACGAGCACAATGTTCTTTATTTTTTCCCAGAAAATTTTTATTTTAGGAATAGAAATTAGTTTCTAATTTATTTTTTATATATTTCCTCCCAAATTGACATCCAGTTCATAAAAAAATCATAAAATTGGGTCCCCTCAGGTATTGGGAGCAATAATTTTAATTTGAGAGCCTTTTAACATATTCAAAGTTTTTCCTTTCATGTAAGACAAATTCCATTTCTATGTAAATTTCATCACTTTTTTTTTACAGAGTAATAATTTATATGAAGAGATCGAATTTCAGCTAAAATTTTGTTTTAAGTTGTAGTATCTTTGGATTTATCTATTGTTTGTTGGAAACATTTTTATTGAGCCATAGATTCCAATCCCCCACCCCCAAATCCCGAAATTTATTACTTAATTTCTTGATAACCCCTTATTCAGAATGAGCTAACTAAAAACTTTATTCAATAGGAGAAATAAATTATACGAAATATTTTATTATTACAAAGAATTCCTTAAAACTCAAGTACACGTAAACATAAGACTCTTTCAAATTGAACCTCTTTTAATTCTCCCCCACGCGTCTTGAAGCAAATTAAATTTTTTTCATACCATCACGCTTGAATTGTATTAGATGACAATCGTGATATTGATAATTATATTTATTCAATAAATTTCAACCTTATCGTTAAAAGCCGAACTATACACAGCCTTTTCTTAAAACAGAAGAACACCATTTTTTTTTAATGAAAACATTTTAATTTAAAGAAATCAATTACTCTTTGAAACGCGGTTTATGAAAAATTGAAACAATTTATGGGAAATTAGAACGTTGGGCCTTCCCAGGTGTTCGTGGCAATATTTTTGAAATAAAATAAATTAAACAAAATTAATTTGAGATATTATGAATAATATAAAATTGACTTTTCAACCCTATATAATTATTTTCTTAAAGAATGATAAAAAAAATTGATCAGTGTAAAGAGTGCTACAAATTGTTCCATTCCACTTTTCGATATTTTGCACGAAAGAACTTTAGATAAGAACCAGCTTTTTTTTAAATATTTAGTTTTTAGAAAAACGAGTCACATTTCCTTAACTTTGAGTTAATTGAATTTTGTTCATGCATTTCGAAACAATAAAACAGCCTGTAACGTGGTAGTTAGCCAACTGTTGTAGGTCCTCCCCCAGCTTGAGTAATTTATAAATTAACTATTAAACCGCGCAACTTCCATAGCCGGCACGAGCTCAATTTAGCAAA
>UWNZ010169682.1:947-15746 GCA_900474215.1 Andricus inflator
GGAGTTTCAAGATCGATGCTTGCAGATGCGAGAAAGATGAGTGTCCACCGAGACGTCCACGTGGTGGAGACAACGTGCGAACTCTCCGCTTTAATGAAAGGTAAATTGATTTTTCATTATTGGATGCATTTTGAAGGTGGAGACATGTGAAAACTAACTCTAAAAATCAATTTCGCAAATCATTACGAGATCAGAATTTTTGTAAACCCAGAGTCATGGGTACGCCAGTCCTAAAAAACAAAATTTGAGATTGTGACACCTGGGTTTAGGTTGGAAGATTTGGTATCTATTCTAAAATCTACTCATGATAGATGATAACTGACGATTTTAATATTCACATCGAAAAACGGCTGCTCGAGATGTTCAATTCATGGTGATTGTCTTAATAAGATTATGGTTGAGATTTAGAGAATCGTATTCTTCAAAGAATAAGTAGATGATTTATGAAGACTCGGGTTTCACTCATTTCATTCACTTAACTTTACTGAATGAGAATCCGGATAAGCACACTGATACAACAATTCTGTTGCAACTGATGTAATCATTGTTGACTCTTGTGATTAACTGCACATCTGTTTTTCTAAGTCACGATCTGCAGTTTTTATGTCAAAACTTCGGCTCAAAATTACCAGAAATAGCGCAAATTGATGATTTAATAATAACGTTAAATATTTTTGTCATGTTCAAATTGAATCAGAACGATCTGAGAATAATAAATAATCTTTTAAGCTTTGACAATACTAAATGCAAACAGAGGATCTGAAAGAACATTTTCAGAAGTTTCTAAAAGTGCTTTTAAAAACCCTTGTATAAATAATTCGACAGTGATATTAATCAAGAGTGCAGTTTTTTAAAAGATGTGTTAGTAGTTTTCTGACGCTAAAAATGGATTTGCCCTGATTAATACAATTTTCTCATAACCAAACTCTTACTAAACAATTAAAATAAAAAATAATCCGTATCAGCTTTTGTATTAAATATTAAATGTTCCACAATCATATTTAGATCTAAAACCGTAAAGAGAATCACCCCCAGATGACAGATCCCCAACACCTCGTCTAAAAAGTGCGATCTCCGCAAATGGTTCATATCGCACTTTGTATAAAATATAAAATAATAACTATCGTGGCAGGTATGCGTATATCGTATAATAATCGCGTAAATCTCATGACAGTAAAAGTAGGCGGTTAACTGCAGGGCTAATACGGTAAAAGCCGCGATTGCGTTTAACGGGCCGCATAGACCGTAGAAGCCAGGCGATTGATAGTTGTGGGAGACAGGAGGTGGAATGATAATTATTGTTATGAGAGGCGCCAGCCGGTCGAGATGGAGAAGGAGTCAGATCGCGTGAGAGAGAGAGGAGAAGGAACGAGTTGGCGGAGGTTGCAGGACCGGGAGCGAGAGAGAATAATAGTTGCGGTTCTGGTAGAGTGGACCTCTGATCAGAGCGAAAGAGATAGACAGGGCGCGGCGGCGCCAGCGTGGGTCGCCACCACAGACTCCGTATGCCAACCGATCGAACGACGCTCACGAACAAACGACCCCTTGACCGCTCTCGAATCTCCCTTCCGATCGCTCTCATCCTTCCATTCCTCTCGTCGCTTCTTCCGCTTGAGATAATAGTCAATTTTTAACATCCAGTTCTCAAATCATTGATTTTCTGATATCTCGACCTTCTTTCATTCATTTCTGATCAGTGGATAAATCAACGATCATCGGCTTAATAATCCCTGATCCAGTTCACACTATGGCAGTTGATTTAGCAACCTCAACCATTAATTCCCAGAAAATACTGATCGAAACTTATTAGTATGAAATTCTACACTTTCGAAATGAGGATGACAAAGCGAATGAAAAATGTGACCCTCTTTAATTTGGAAGTAATAAAGAATACAACGGCCTTATATTATGTCACGAGTTATACTTTTCGAGTTGGTGCAATCTCCCAGGTTTTCGGAATGTGACTCACCAACTTGAAATTTACAATTCTTCCAGAAAAAGTATTCCACCCCGGAGAGCAAGGTCCACGTTATTCCCTTCCGGGCAGTTTTCACTTTTCTGTTTGAAAGGCATTCCAGGGATGACTAACCAGAGACCAGATGCATCCTGTTTGAGCAAACATTTCAGGATTAAAAAGCAAACGTGATTGTTATTTTAAGAATTTGCTGAAGTCGTTGCTCGAGTTTTGCAACAAGCAGTGCGTATGCAGCGACCAATACCTTCGAGGAAGTGTATGAAGGCATGTTTGTTGCACATACTGACCAACACTTCCGAGTATGCTTATCGTGTTCTTTAACCACATTGTTCAATTCGAAAGTGAAAGGAGATCAAGAGTGATGACATTTTACAAAAATTCCAATCTAACGGATCAATTATGAAGGTCTTCATGTCGATAACGGCATTGATCATCCGTTTCACGACAGCCCACTCATAATCCTAGACCTAAACTCTAAGCGAACAGTTTTCACGAAGAGAAAGCAATAGTTTTATGGAGAGATTGAATCTTCTGACCCCTAATAAATAAGAACTTAAAGTTTAAAGTTACTCTTGCTTGACTGATTCTAAGTCTATTGGGAAGTTCCTAAGGTAAGCCTCCAGCGTAAGCGATACCCTATTGTGCCGGGCAGGTATAGATGCTCCGTCACGAGCATGCTTTCCACCCACCTGTGCCTTCGTTGCACCTGCTACCTGTCGAATCCCCGATTTTTCTGCCCATTTAAAAGGGATCCTCACAGAAGGGCAACCATCCATTCGACCCCTAATTGCCCATCCCTTTATACCGTAAACCGTCCCCCTCTAAATAGTTTCCTTCATGTTCACATGCTCGCCCATTTCACCCTCTCCACACCTCTTATCGAACAATAACCACAGAGGCGTGGCGGAACCACCGAGCATACCTGACACCGGTGACTTTTATTATGCACCTCTTTCCGGAAACCATTGCTTATCAGACACCGGTATCTGGATCGCTTATGAGTCCCGTCAGGAAATAATCAACCGACTTTTAACATGTGAACTTCTTCGTTCGAATTGAGATAAGAATACACCTGTAGCACCCTTTTAAGAATCGTCACGGTACTTTTCTTGCTTCCGCCAAACACGGAACATTTTAATTTGTGTTATTCATGTCAATGCTAATTTGTAAGGAGAAATGAGGTAACGGTATTTGGTCTCTTTAACTTTCAAAATAGTATTTAGATCTGACCACGTCTTATACATCATTGGCTAAAACATGTGTTATGTCTGCGGCAAATGGAAAATCCAACTCACGAATCCGATACCACCTCGGCACGTGGGTCTCGTACTCCTACGCGTACGGATTACCTCTCGAGTCTAAATGCCTACGCGTGGTACGCATCTAGAATCGCATACAAATTTTCTCCACTTTGTCACCGCTCAGTAGAATTCCATGCAACGACACATAAAGTAATGAGAGAAACTAATACTGGTAATCTAATCTCACATTCGCATGCGGCGCATTATCCACGTGGCTAGACTCTGTCCAACTATCATTACGTAAACGCACAAAGTTGATGCTGATTAAGAAATTGTAACAAGCTTCCTAACTGCGCAGTTTACAGAATACCTCTTCCGAAGCTGATAGTCATTTGCAGTAACTGTTCGTTATCGCAATCTAAAATCGAACGTCACTTATCGAACGAGCAGACGGATCGCACTGCTTTTTTTTATTAGTTGCGAGTTGTTCGATGCGAGCAAATGAAGATTGCGATTTTTCAAATCCAACAATCAATCTCAGGTCTTAAAAAATTAAGGTTACTCTTTCGGATCTGATGAACAAGTTGATGTTCAATTTTCTCCCCGAAGAATGTGGTTATACGTTTTGTGGGTACACATGTGCCGACGAAATATCAAGTTCATTCCAGCGGGCACTGCGGCGGTGACCGCCTCAATGAAACAGTAACGTGGCAATATAAAGCACTCGTTTCGTAGCAGTTTAGATTGCAGGGTTTGCAGAGTAGCACGGTGGGTGTTCGCATTCCAACCCGTACACGTGGAAATCTGCGAATAACCGAGAACACCAACACTGCTCTGCCAGCACAATGAGCGCACATGTACCTCAACCCACGCAAATGCAAAAGTCTAACTCTAACATCTACGAACTTGTAAAGTTAAAGCCAGCATAAAGTGCACTAATGTCGCACGGAGTACCTGGTTAGTTCTTAATAAATACGAGTGTACGCGCAGTACAACTCGCGACGTTAATGGACAAGAGTAATTTACGCGCCACATAAATATCGAGAACGTCTTCCCAAAGTCTTTAAATCGTTAAGAAATGATAAACTGATGAACTCATTGATATTTTCAATTTCTTCGCAAAGTAATTTTTAGACTCTATTCCTCTATTGGATCCTGAATCCTGATGCGTTGATGATCATCTCATCAGACCTACAATTGTTCATCATTGCATTTGGGCTATTGAAGTGGTTTTTGTTTGTCCTGATCTTTCTAAAGGGCAATTGATATCTACTGAAGTACCTGACTGTACAATGGTTGGGTTATGTGCTGTGGGAGTCGCGACAGCGCGGCGACGGTGAATCGTGGCGCGGCACAGCTGGTGACCGTCGCCTCTCGCCCACTCAAACGCGACACATACGCACGCGCTCACAATCACACACATACATTCGCAAGTCTCTCAGATCCACATAACCAGCGACTCGCGTCGTCTCGGACGCTGAGCAGCGCGATACGACCATCTGGCTAGCGCCATCCACTCTACCCCCCGCGCTCATTCACTCCGTCTCTCTTCCTCCGTTCGTTTACCAACAGCGGCTCTCATTACACTAACTTTTTCATTTCCGCGATTTGTTTACTATTCTGCCATACCTCACTTCTGCACCAAACACAGTCGCAATGAAGCGTATGCTTAACTTTAAACACGAAAAATTTTTATGACAGCCGTGTACATGTTAAAAGTTAGTATCTGTAGGTCTTAAAAGCTATGCAAGCGAATTTTTGGAGAAAAAGTATCACTTTTTACAACTATTTGAAACATCCGAGATGTGACACTCAAATATTAGACATGTTGACATAAAATGTCAGATGTTAAATTGAAATATCCGAGCTTGCTGAACTTTAATATTCGAGATGTTAAACTGAAATGTCAGAAATATTAAATTAAAATTGTGCATATGCTCTGATAACGCGTGAATCGTCTGTGATATTTTAGTTACACAATTTTGTTAATAAAACTAACTGAAAATTGGCACTCCTGTTTCACAGAGCATGTCGCAAATGAGGGAGTGATTCGGCGCGTGTTAGTATCATTCGTCGCAGTTGTCGCTTATTTATAATCGACCCAAATCTTGGCGCAGGTTCTTCTCGGCTGTATATACAATTAGCGTTAAGCACGCACTTACGGCGTCATAACATAAAATAAAATTTATCCCTAAATTTGTCATAATTATTGGAACGACCAAAAGTTATAATTTTTCCTCATAGCGCGTGTCGATTCTCACCTTCTGTTGTCTTCGAGTTCAAATATTAATGCACCGCATAAGCAATTGCACCTCGAGCGGATGTGACGGAACGGTTTTCAAATCGCTTTGGATTTATTCACTGCGACGTAAATTGCACAATTTTACATTCTTTCAATTGCAAAATGAACACATTGGCATACATTTGTTACTTAAAGTATCGCGACGCAAATATTATGCAATGGGATCGAGGTTCGTTGACATTAAGGGTTTAACTTAGCGTTAAACATAAAGAACGCAAATGAAGAGTGATTAGAGATCTGATACCAATCAACAGGAATGAATTCGAGACTCCAGAGATTGTATTATATCCCCCCGCACCTGCGAGAAATCGTGATCTGTATTCACGGGATAAAACACTGGGATTATATTCACAGCATAATAAGCTGGAAGAGGGACAGATGAACGTTTCCCTCGAGAAACCGAAGTGCGACCGAATCGCGTGAAAAGGCGGCAAATTGCCGGTCATTATCTGCAATCTCCACGCACATCTTCGAAAGGACTGACATTACTCCGAGCAAAAGGCGTGACCACACGGCAAGGTCGAGTATTATGTGTCGTACATAACATCCACTCGATGCAACCTACCGTTACTTGAGCAAAAACCACCCCTAATTCAATTGTTTCAGCGCTTTTATATCCCTAATTTCGATTCTGACATCAATTTAAAAAAGTCTAAAATTTAAGAATGAACGGATGTGTACGGTCTTGGAGAGCGGAAAAGTGAATGGCTCGTGATTTATCAAGAGTAGACAACCGCCTGTCATGTACAACGCCTAAAGGTCCGCGGTTCGAGCCGCTTATCGAACCGTTTAAGATAGGTTGGCCATCTTACTCTCTCGCATTCTCATTTTCTTTGCTTCGAATACGCCAGACCAGAGTATAAAGTCATAGATCACTCTCCGGTTCGGTTATCGGAGCCATTAATTCCGAGTTAATTCTCGTGTCGCCTTGTCGTACGCGATCCCGCCTCACAAACGGGACGCTGTCGATGCCCTGATCTCATTTCTCAGACCACGTGCACCTAAAGTCTAACTCTAAAGTCTCTAAACCAATACAAGAGACAAGTATTTCCTCATTTCAGCGAGGTCAAAATATTGCTGATGAAATATTGTATTAGAAAATTCATTCATTGAGACGCAGTTGAATTAGTCTCTAAATATAAAATTTCCAAAATTGTGTTTACTCTCAGGGTCAGTTACAAGATAAAAAATTTCCCACGGTTCCCCTTATAATCTTGTGTCTTTTATATCTGAGTCCTGAGGTATTTTATCATCTAAAGGTCGGTGTCATAATATTTAGACTTGGTACTTCCGTTCAAGATATGTTAAACACTTATTTTTAGACAATTGAGTAGCTTCACATTATTGAAACTTTTCCCAAGGCTTTTCATTAATATTCTCTGCACTTTAAAGAGGCGGCAATTATTCCGATCACGCCACCTGTTTAATATGACCGATTGAGGGTTAATTAAAATCACGAGTCCGATTAATTAAAACCCTCTTCCGCGGAGCTTCAGTCCGATAGCGAATTATTGGCCCCACAAGGACATCTGCACTCTCACTTCTGTCAATTTTTTAAAATACATACTGCAAACATCTCCCAGGTGTTTTAGATTCCAAAAAGAGATCAGTAGGTCGTATTCATAAAGTTATGCGTGAGGGTCTAATATTGCGCAGAGAAAAGGGGAAAGAGAGGGAAATAAACGTGACTATTGGTTATGCGTTTGCACAGATGTCACTGGTTATTTTCGTCTTGCAGAGGTCTTGCTGTTTAAACAACTGCCGAATGAGAGCGTGTAGCTAAATGTATAGATAGTAACAATTCGCGTGTGGATCATCTGGAAGGCACGTTTACAAAAATCATCCTAAATAATCAATTGTTGCACTCTTTGTCTTAGAGATGTGCAACAAAGTGAACAAGTCAAAAACCCACTAAGCACAATCAATTCTGGTAGAATGTAGTTTGACACAGCATTCTTATTTTACTTTTCTAATATAAAAAAAGGCGAGAGGCCATGTTGGGTGAAAGTTCGTATCTGTTCTCGCGTCGGGCCATTCGATGTTTACGAACGCAAAGATCGATCGTATGCCTGAATGGCGCCTGTCGGTGACCTCGAGGACCTCGGCGGGTGACCACGCATTGACTTCGAACTCCGACATGTGCTACAACAGCGAAGTTCTCAATAGCAGACGCTTATCATCCGGTTTCATGACGCAGTGTTATGTATGCATATATTGAGACTCTCGAACTCGTCCCACGCACATTGTAAACGCTCCGTAGAGTCCACGTGCGTTTGCGATTGCCGGGGAACTCAAAGCAGATGCTCGATAGAATCAAGGATAAAAGGGATCCACTGCTTATCAGGAGATAACATACCCGGGCACTCGAGCAGTCAAATCGCCAGGTGTCAAAGCCTTATCTCACAGCGTAAATCCCCTTTAGCCCAATTTAAGAGACAGATGCCTAATTTTTTCATCCGCGAAAAATCTTTTTTACCACCTTACTGATCTCGTTTGCAATGTGGAATATAACATATCTAGATTCGAGGAATATATAGCTTTCAATTTCGATGTATACTGATTGTAGTGCGATTTAATGTAATGTAATTGATAACACACGTTCATAAGACGTTGTTATTTGCAAACTGGCGCCTGACTCGCAGACGCAACAGGCGCTACCGTAAGACTCAATGCGCCCTCGTAACCGGAGAATGCACCTAAGCAAAGTGCAATCGGATTTACTAGCTGTTTATCGCACTTAGATAAGAGTTGGCGGTATCGAAAGAAGTACCGCGAAGTGTGGATTTCCTCCTCTTTAGATATAGAGTGCGAGAATTGAGTGAGGATTTTTTACTAAAAGGAAATCTGAAGCTGAAAGGGAAATTCAAGACTATTAGAAAATGAAGGTGCTTTATTCCGATATAAAATGCTAATCAACTGGTTTGTTAGGCAGAGCCGAACGCCGTGAATCATGTTCATTACGAGGTGATTGTAATCGAGGAAGGTTCCCGCGACATTGAAAAAGCTAGTCTTCGTTAGCGGTGATCGATCATCAATCAACGGGTGTAGAAAATAAACTTGAAATTCTAAACGCTGAGAAAACAGATATCGGTATTAACACACCATATTGCCAAACCTCTTCATACACTTGAGATTCTTCACAATAAATTCCTGGGCAAAAGGAAGAAGGCAAAACTTGCTGTCGAATCCGGGTTGATCGACGAAAATGGAATCGCGTGGCGGTTCCAGAGATCTAAAATCGTGATGAGTCTCCGGAATCGCAGCTGCAAGCATATTCCACGAAGAGCGTTGTCGCTTCTCCATCGCCTTGTAGGGCAGAATGAAGTCTTGACATTTCGTGCAGTTGGTTCCTTACAGAATCAATACCTCCTGATCGTTCATCAGAAGCTTAATTGCTTCTCAGTTTCTACAAACCCTCTACATTCCCAGTATTACTTTCCTCAAAAACAGGTGTACTTCAGATCAAATATCAAAACATTCAACCATTCAGATGTTAGCCCTCGGGAATTTGAAATCGTTCGACATATGGATGCGGCATGCATGACATCAGGGTTTTATCGTTTGTGATCATTGAGAGGTTTACGGATCGGTAAATCCTGTGATCCAGGCGCGCGAGACATGCAGAAAAAGAAGAGTTGAACAAGCACATCGAGAACAGCCGCTTTACTGTTCTTTACGCGGCGGAAGCTGCGAAGACGTCTTTAGCGCGGACACGTGCGTTCGTAGTTTATTCTAAGTTTAGTGCCGCGTTATAGGGAGTCCCGGCGCGTTTTCTCTGTGGAATCCGTGGGCGGAATCAGCTCGCGACGGGATGTTTTCTACAGTGGTGCGTCATCCAGATGCCACCATCTGGCGCGCAGGGATCTGGACAATTATAAAATTATACTACTCAGGCCTTCTTTGGTTTTCATTTGTGCTACAGTTTGTTTAGAGGTGTGCGAAACTGTGAGAAACCTAAAACTTCAGCCTGGTCAATTCAGGGCTGTCGAGCAACGGTTTATCTTGGAGAAGAGGACCGAGGAGAGGATTGCCGCCTTGCTCGCGTCGAACGATAAATAATTGACTGGGTTCGATCGATCTCGACGACAGTAATTTATCGGGCCGGCGAGGGACCTATATGGTGTTGTCGAGGCATCAGGTTTCTCGATTACAGAACGTTGGCGGTCTTTCTCTCGCTCTTTCTCCCATCGGCTCGGATGTTTTTATCGTTTTTCCCTCAATCCATCGCTGCGTATCTTCGACGTTCCTCTTTCTCTTTCATGTTCCTTCTCTCAGTTCCCTTCCTTCTTCTCGCCCTAGTCCACATCATCTTCGCCGAGCGAAACCGAAGAGCAGATCGAGCTGCCCAGCCACGACCGCCACATGGCGCTGGCGCCAACCTCGTCTCAGATCGTTGCTCCTTTTATTGCCTTCGCTGGAGTCCCTCGAGCATGCAACTCTTTTCCTATCACGATACTCCTTTTCATGATTGGACGTGGTGTGACCTAGAGTTCATACTGCTCCTGGGGCCACGACTTTTGCAATGTGTTGCGAAAAATAAAAATTAGGAGCGTTGCATGTCTCGATTTGGTACAAAATCTTAATGTCTAGGTGAGAATAATTGACTTTTTGAGTATAAAAAATGCTTGACGACTCTGAACGCTACCCGGGAATTGGTATTCGGGCCACCCTCGATGGGTCAGTCTCGGCGTTTCACGCGATAAAAACCAGTAGCTCTTTAAGATCTCTTTCTCTTTCTAGCTCCACGCTTTACGGTTATTACCTATTAAACCTGTAATTACAAACCAGTAACTTACGTTCCCCTTTCTTTTTGTTTCAGCCGGTGTTATGGCAGGCTCAGAACGAGACGCCGGGTTTTGCAGTGGCGCAGATGAGGACGACATGTCAGGTTTGCACTCACCGAGTGCTTCCGAGGACAGCGTCGAGGTGCAGGTCTCGCCAATTTCCCTCCGAAACAAGAGGAAACTAGCCGAGCCTAGAAAAATCCAGGAACCTTGTACTGCTCCACTCAAGAAGAGAAGAAGGTTCGAGCTCATCCAAGAAACCGCTGATGATGAAACTAGGCCTGCAACTTCCCCCTCGCCGAGTCCCTTCAGGCCCTGGAGCTCCTCGGCCAAAACTTGTGAGACCAAGCCTGTTACGAAACCTGTGGCTCTTATCTCCTGTTTTAAGGTTGAAAAAGAAAACAGGCTAGAGGATCAGGTAAAAGTGGAAGTAAAGGAGGAAGACGAGAGGGGACCTAATGAAGAACTGAAAAGATTTGAGGACCTACATAGGTACGAGGATCAGAAGAGGCGTGATGAAGAGAAGAAGAAGGAACTGATTTTTCAAGAAGAAGCCCAGAGACGACGTGAAGCCCGGATCCAGGAGGAAATCCTCCAGAGACTTCAGGAGAGTCACCACAGACCAATTTCCCCCTCGCAATCCTCAACCATTTCCTCAGTCTACTCTTCCCAGAGGCGGGAACCGCGTCAGAGGTTCGAACCTCCCCCACCACCACCACCTCCTCCAGCATCAGTCATCCTCCCTCACCCAAGGCTTCAGGAAGAACCTCTTTCCCTAGTTCTTAGAGGTGAGGCTCCTAGAGTACCTTCTCACCCTGGCGTGAGTGGCTCCTTCGAGAGGCCACCGACCTACCACGTCGATCAAGTCTTATCGCCACATCCACAGGGTCAAAACCACCAGACGACATCCAATGGTCACGCGAGGCATATACCCAGCGGTCAGCAGAGAAATTACAAAAACATGACCCGGGAACGAAGGATAGAGGCGAACGCCAGGGAAAGGACGAGGGTGCACACCATCAGTGCTGCCTTCGATACTCTCAGGCGAGCAATTCCCGCTTATTCCCACAACCAGAAGCTCTCCAAACTCTCAGTATTGAGGATCGCGTGCAGCTACATCATGACCCTGAGTAAAATAGTCAACACTCCCGATGGAGAATCTGAAAATGGGGATGCCCTAGGTGCCTGCGTTGACCTCGTGTCCAAGACGATACAAACGGAAGGCAAACTTAGGAAGAAGAAGGACGAATGAGTGTGTTTAAGAAAAAAGTGATCCAATTTTGAAGATAGAAGACCTGGTCCTCCTCTCCTCAATAATGCTCAATGCTCTTCTCGCCAACTTGCCTAGGTGATAAGTTAGACCTGTAGGTCAGTGCCAATGTTTGACAACACTTTTAGTTTTACTTGTAGTAATACTGATAGTGAATCTGGGTTCCTAGTTCTGATATTAGAGACGATTATTTGTAGATAAAGCCAAGGTTTTCTCTTCTTCTGCTCATCAGGATTTCCGATTCATGCACTTTAGCTATCATTGCGAGACAATACATTCTTTCTATAAGGATTTAATATAGTATCTTCCTTCGAGCAGAAAATTAAAAATTTTCAAGTACAGTGAAATTATTCCCTTAATAGCAATTAAGCCTGTGAACACGGTAACGTAAAAATTGTATCTAATTGCAATATTTCCTTTGTATTGACGACTGAATGCCAAGTACAAAGCTGTGGCTTTGCTGTAGTGAGGTGATTAAAGGGAGAGAGGAATGTATGAAATTATAAATATGTAAATAAATTTGCAAATCGCCGGCATAGCCTTTATCGCGTTATGAATAGAAAATTGTATTTGATAATATGCACTCATAGTTATGCAGATAAAAATATATATAAAAATATATAAATATATTATATACATGTGAACAATGTGTATGTATTTTGCCTGAAAATGGCGGTGTCCTGTATGTACCTTTTTATTGATATAAGAGAAACCTCACGTTTAAATCAAAAGTTCGACTTAATAAAGGTGAAATTAACTTGAAATTAATGTTTATCGTCTTTTTAAAAACCCCTCCTCTAGTAGTAAGTTTTCTTTTTATATTTATCTTCAAATATTTTAAATTTGCTGTTTCAAGAATTGGAATTGAGTAATAAGATTTTTTCCACATCCTTCATAATCTAAACTAGAAATATTTTCACAATAATTCTGACCAATCAAGAAATAACTAAAGAAGCAGGAACTCATCAGAAAATTCTTCAGTTGCAGGATGTCTTTTTACACTCATGTTGTCATACAAAGAAAAAGGTAACTTAATGATTTTTCAGTTATTAATACCGAAGCAATCGATACATCTGCAATATCGATCAACAGCGCTAACAGGTTGCTAATCTTATTGCATCGCTAAAAGTAACAAATTATATCGCCTTCAGGTAGATTATTTCCGAGATTAAAATATTATCACCACATTCGTTTTAGTAGCAGCAGTCTTTAATGAGACATAATATTATAATAAAAAAATAAAAATAAATTGTTTATTTTGTCCCATTACTACAATGCCATGGCTATTCCAGCTTTCTAGAAAGACGCGAATAGTGAAAATCTTGCAAACTTGATAATAGACTAGAGACTAGATCAACATTTAACTTCGAAGGAAACTAATATTCGGTAAGTAAATTCTAAAGAAAGTTTATCAAATAAATTTAATCGTCTGTTATAGGATACTCATCGCAGGAGCCGATTAAAAGAGGACAAATAAAATTATCAAACTGTTGTAATGATTGCACAATAACAACCACTTCTCGAGACGTTCCGAACTAATTACCTCTAAGACTTTTATTTTACAAAAGACTGAAACTGGTTTAAAGCGGTTGTCAGCTCGCATCTGCGATATGTGGGTGCGTTTGAGTACACGCGTGTTAAGTACATAGACAATACAGGTTATTAGCGTTCTCTAAAAAAACTTGGCTGGTAAACATCTAGATTCTAGATGTACTCAGGTGTTTTCAGTTACGTCAAGCTACTCGAGACTTATTGTTTACCTTTTATCAGTATATCTTGGGTAAGCAAGATTTTTTCGATTTACATCTGGTCGCATCACCTGGAATTCGCGGACTAATTGTTATTGCACAAATTCAATTAAGTTATTTTAAATTAATTTCTATGTGGAGAATTCAGGTGTAATATCAGATTAGCTCATTTCAGAATCTTTGATTTGCTTTCAAATTCCTCGTTTTCAAATGCATTTTCAGATAATGAAGTAGTCAGTCGTAAGAAGCCTAAAAAATGTAAAAGATTTGGCCATAAAACCAAATATATCATGGGCTCATGTCATTTGAAACAAATCATAATTTATGAAAAGGTCTAGCATGAGCCTATACTCTAAATTTTAATCAGTCAAGATTTGATTGATTAAATTAATCAAGCATTCTTTGACTGAAAAATCAGAATTTTCTACTGACAAAATAGTCACTTCAAACGATGAATAAGTGAATATTACTGACTGAATCAAATAGTCACTTTAAATGACTGACTTTTTTGCTATAATAAAATTGTGAAATCATTTCTTAATTACAATTCTTTATAAAATTCCAACACATTAATAAATGATTAAAATTAACCCTCAATGAGTGATTTACACATTAAAAGTTACAACTTAGAGCATTCAAAATGACTGATTTATAATTAGTGAAAGTTATTGGTTATATCATTCAAAATGACGGATTCAATTCTTGAAGTTTACTGGTTTCGCCATCCAATATGACTGACTTAATAAATGAAAGTGGATGTCACTGATTAGATTAATTTTTTTCTTTATTGGTAGAAAATATTCTTAGTTCAAAACTTATCCTTTTGGTTGAATTCTACTGTTTTTGATTTAGAATCAAAATTTTTTGGTTGAAATATCAACTATTAAATTTTGTGTTGAGAATTCATCTCTTTTATTGAAAATTTTACTACTTGGTTGAACTACTTTGTTAAAAATTAATTTTTTTGGTTGAATATTCATCACCTTAATTAAAAATCAATCATCTTGGTGAAACTTTAACTACTTTGCTCAAAATTCCTTCTTCTTTCGGTTAAAAATTAATTGTACTAATTGAAAATTAAACTATTCAATTTTTGATTGAAAGAAAATGAATTGAAACTTTTTTTGGTTGAAATATCAATTATTATATTTTTTGTTGAGAACTCATATTTTTTAGTTGAGAATTCAACTGTTTGGTTAAAAATTCTTGTTTTTTGTTGAAAATTCGTCGTTCTTGGCAGAAAATTAATCCTCTTGGTTGAAAATTCATATTTTTTGGTTGAAGGTTGAAAATTAAATTACACATTTTTGTCAAAATGTAACTATATTGTTTAAAATTCTTTTTTTATGGTTTGAAAATTAATTTTCATAATTAAAAATTTATCTATTCCATTTTTGTTCGAAAATTCAACTTTTTGGTTGAAAATTCAATTACTTGGCTGAAAGTTGAGCTAATTATTAAAAAATAAATTTTTGCTTC
>UWNZ010169864.1:0-11934 GCA_900474215.1 Andricus inflator
ACCAAATAGTTGCATTTTATCCATTAAGGAAATTTCGAAACAAGAAGATTAGTCAAAGAAAGACGAATTTTCAACGACAAAAAATCAATTTTCAACCAAAAATGGAAAAATTACATTTCAGTTTAAAAAATTAATCTTAAACAAACAAAAAAAAAACGAATTTTCAACCAAATAGTTCAATTTTCCACCAAAGACATGGACTTTCAACGCAAACATAAATTTTTAACCAAGTAGTTCAACTTTTACCCAAATAATTGAATTTTCAATTAGAAAAGATGAATTTTCAATAAAATAGCTCAACTTTCAACCCACGAGGTCAATTTTTAACTAGAATTGTTTATTTCTAGTTTAAAAAAAATTAATAAAAAAAAACGAATTTTCAACCAAAGAGATGAATTATCAACTATAATGATGAATCTTAAAAAAAAAAACAGATTTTTTAACCAAGTAGTTCAATTTTCAATCAAAAAGACGAATTTTCAAGGAATAATGTAATAGCAGATATTTTAATCAAAAAATATTTGAATTTTAAACTAAAAACAGTGAAATTCAACAGCAAAAAAGACGAATTTTCAACAAAATAGTTGATTTTTCAACAAAGAAGATTAATTTTCAGCCGAACAATAGTCTGTCAAAATAGTTGTATTTTGAACCCAAAACTATTAATTTTCAATAAAACAGTTGAATTTTCACGAAAAATTTAATTGTCAGGAGAAAGCAACTACAAAGAAAGGAAATAGAAACAGAAATGCATAGCAAATAAATGACTAACAAGAACATTACAACAGGGTGGCCGCAAGACTTCATTTTAAAAATTTGCTAATTTTTCTGTAAGAAATTTTTCATTTTCCCTATAACCATTAATATTCAAAAAATCTTAATCTTGTAACATTTTTAACATAGAATCTTTTATAAATGGAATAAAATAATTTCAATTTAAAAATTAGAAATTTATTATCCTTGACAGTTATTTAAAGTGCCTCTTATAGAAATTCCCTGACTTTTGCAAGATGTTTTTCCAAAACTCTAACTTTTCCCTGATTTCTACGTTTTCCCTGACCTACGACCACCCTGGTTAAACAAATCTTTGCTTATTTTAACCAAAGTTATCGTTAAATTCAAATAAAAATGTGCCTAAATCAAATAAACTGCATTCAATAAATTTTTTTTGTTTAAATAAAAAAACACACTTTTTCTCAGTGCAAAGGCTGTCCCTCTTATGTGTTAAGTGAGGCGAAAGCTCAGCTCGAATATTGAACCGCGTGTGGAGTTTTCGTTTTCGTAATTATCGCTCGCAGCCGTCCATTCTCCATATGCACTTCCGCCTTCCGCACCCCTTTTTCATTTCTGAGCCTTCTTCTGCCCTCTACGAAAAAGCCCATTATGCGCCCCGGAAACGCAAGGAATGCACCGAACGCGCGGAAAATTGCGACGAGAAAAGTTATATCGTCTGGGTAATAGCGTTGGCGTCATACTGCCGTACAGTGTACACTTTGCGAGCAACCGACGACCCGTCAAACATGTGCACTTTTATGTATGCACTTTTTAATCCACTGTCCGAAAACACCATCGAAACTGCACATAACGAGCATCGCTGCTGTTGGTTTTACGATTTCACGGTTTTATGGTTAAGGGGACTCGCGAAAAAGCGGCAAATTCAAATCTGGGTTTATGTTAGCTCTTTTTTTCTTTTTTAATTTATGGAAGAATAGCGAAAATTTACCCGACGTAACCCGGGCAGAAGCAAATTCTAGCATATCTTTTCAAAGTTACGCAAAATCCAACGAAGAGACAAAAATTTCATAAATTGTACTTGATTAAACTTGTACGTAATTTATTTATTGTTGCCCTCGTGGTGGAAAAAGACGGAATATTATTTATCTAGACGCACTACATAATAACTGAAATGACACGTTGATATAGCAGTAGATACAGTGAACTTTCACTTATTCTAAGGCTCACTTATTCCAAGTCTCACGCTCGGATATTCCAAGCGGCGTAGCTCCTTCACCTCCCATCACTGTCCCTGTATGGTCCCGCCCGCGTCAGTGGCTGACCAATTAAAAAGAGGCCCGAAGAGCGGGAAGCCCTCGTTTGTATGTTTACACAAATGCAAGGACGCACACGTACTTACAGTGCACACATCGATACAAGGCAGGGGCAGCCAATAAACGTCGCTTGAAAAAATCACCCTACGACTCGCGGTAGAGGTGGGGGCCCCAGCAGACTTGGAATAACTGAATATTTACGTTTCTCGGCCCTTGGAATAAATGAGAGTTCACTGTATAGTAGATGATATAGTACTCAACATTAGGCTCATTATGTTGATCCGACATGAAAATTAGTTAATTTTTACTATCTGTCATTATTTCTGTTAAATATACAATTTGGAACAGTTCTATTTATTCGACAAAAATTTTACTCACAATAAAAATAAATCATTCCTTCAAAATAACAATTTATACACCAATTTTAATGAATTTTTCTTTTTCTCTCACACGTTCAAAAAATGAACAAAGAATCAGCCTAATTTTTCTTATTTTTTTAACCTCAAATATCAAAAAGAGAAAAATGTAACAAAGCTAATTTTATTTTTTTATTTCAATGTTTTGCATGCTTCAATTTGAGTCACCCCCGAAGAAAATCAGACAAGCTTCTAACATAGGGGTTCAATTAACCAAATTTTCTTCATTCTTTTTTTTAATCACTGATATCAAAAAAAGAAACATATAACATAGCAACTTTTATTTTTTATCGAATTCTACACGCCAAGAGCTTCAATTTACGCCACTCCCGAAAAAATGCGGACTACAAGAAAAGCTTCCAGCGTAAGGGTCTAATTAATCGAATTTTCATAATTTTTAAATATTTTTTACCCACTAACATAAAAAAAAAGAAAAATATAATATAGCAAATTAAATTTTTTATTTCAATTCTACATGCCAAGAACTTAAATTTCGGTCATCCCCGAACAAAATAGGACTAAAAGAAAAGCTTCCAGTATAGGGTTCTAATTAACCAAATTTTCACTTTTTTAAATATTTTGTATTCACTAATACAAAAAAATAAATAAATCAATAACATATCAAATTTTATTTTTTATCTTAATTCTACATGCTAAGAGATTCAATTACCCAATCCCTTCCCCTGTCCCCCCAAATGATTGACTGATAAAAATGTAGAATTTAAATAAGAAACGGATTTCTCACAAGGTTCCCACTATATTTCCACTTCGTTACTTTGCTACTACTTTCAACTACTTTAAACTACTTAGTTAAACACTTATTTTATTGGCTGAAGATTGAACTATTTTGTTGAAAATTCATTTTTTTGCTTGAAAATTAATTTTTTTGACTGAAAATTTAACTATTCCATTTTTGGTTTAAAAATGTCGGCTTTTATTCAAAAACTCGACTATATGATTGAAAAGTCATGTATTTTGTTGAAAATGCAGCTTTTTTAGTAGAAAATTAATCTTCTTGACTACAAATTCAACTATGTGGTTCAAAGTTGAACTACTTTATTAAAAATGCATTTTATTAGTTAAAAATTCATCTATTTGGTTGAAAATTTATCTATTTTAACTACATATTTGGTTGAAAATCAACTTTTTTGTTGGAAATTAATATTTCCGGGTTGAAACTTGAACTGCTTTGTAGAAAAATCGTCTTTTCTGATTAAAAATTTAACTGTTTTATTAAAAAGAAATTTCTTTTTGGGTAAAAAGTTCAAATTCTTGTTTAAAAATTATGCTGTTTTGATTTAATATTGAACTATTTTGTTAAATTCGTCATTTTTGGTGGAATTCAACTGTTTTTTATCTTAAATTTAAATCTTTCTGTGTTGAAAATTCAACTATATGGTTGAAAGTTAAACTTCTTTGTTTAAAATTCATTTTTTGTTCATGAAGATTCATAATTTTAGTTGAAAATCCAACTATTTTGAAGAAAAGTTAATTTTTTTTGTTCGAAAATTCGACAATTTGATCTAGAAAAAATTCTATTTCATTTATGACATGACAATATGTTACCTAATCAGAATTAATATCAAAATAACCGCTAAGCATTTTTTTCTCATCGCAAAAACTAAATAATCAGATATGATTCCATAATAAAATAATTAAATAAAGTAATTAATAGGAAGCACATAAACAATAACCCTGAATTCTAATAAATGAAAACTTGTTATAACTGGCGGCTAAAAACGAATACAACATTTAAATTCTGATCACATTATATATTTTCATGTCAAAAAACTAATAATGGACATAAAATATCATTTTTTGCTAGAATTTAGAACTCATTCGTTGATAAATTTGAAGTAATTTCATGTAAGGAAATAATTGCTATTGCCCAAAATTATTGATTCTACTTGTATATTTTTTTCAGAAAATTACTTTCAAAGGTTATGTCTCTCTTATACCTAGCAAATCTCGATTATGCTTTAATTAAATAATTTAATCAAGATGTTATCTAAGAACTAACTAGGATTTATTATTTATAAATCTACTATGATTCAATGTCTACGAGGTAAGACTAATACAACGCATATTTCCATTCATTTATGTAATAATGTTTATTTTAGCCTACTAACTAAGCTAATTGTTATTCAAATAGATATTGCTTCAACCTTGAAAAAGACTTAGCATTAAGCCGAAACATGCCAGTAATGTTATTCCTGTCATCGAAATAATTAACACCAAAACTCCGGAAATGGTTTCAACAGTCTTGATTCTTTCATTACTATAAAAAATATTCTAAAATTTCTGGAATTTTCTAGAATATTCTGAAATTTTTTTGACTTTGCGAAAATATTCTGAAATGCTCTTGGCTTTTGCGAGAATATTCTGAAGTGTTCTGGAATTTTCTTGGACATTCTTTTATTTATAAAAAATGCGCTGGAATGTTTTACAATTTTCTAGGCTATTTTTTAATGTTCTGGGATTTTCTCAATCATTCTCTTATTTTTAAAACTTTTTCTGAAAATTCTAGAATTTTTTACGATTATTCTGAAATGTTGTCTTTGTAAGACTATTCCGGAGGTTCTAAAATGTTCATGACATTTCTCGAGCATCCCAGATTTCTGAATTTTCTACAATATTCTTTAATTTCTAAAAATTGCTTTGAAAATTCGATAATATTAATGAATTTTCTTGCTCTAGAAAGTTCTCTATTATTCTGGAATATTCTGCAAATTTTCTAAAATATTATTGACTTTTCTATATATAACTACATTGTATTCTATATATACAATTCCATACAGGCTCCCATGTCTCATCTACCCATTTCACACACTCAGCATTTTCTTTCCTCATCCTTCTCCCAATACTTTGATTCTTTTACTTCATTTCCCAGTATCCATCTAGTTACTCCTGTCCATCTCTTTTTCCCCCATCCCTTTTCCAGATATTTTCGCAAAACTTCTCTTTTTATCACCTTATGCCATATATTGTATCTTAATTCCCCTATCCTCCCCCATCTATCACCTGCTTCTCTTGATCTTTTTTCCAATTCTTCATAGTCTATATTTCCCCCTGCTTCTATCCCTCGATCTCTAAAAACTGTCTTCTTTCTTTTTCCCATCTCGTTAACTTTTCCTCTTCCTCCCACCACTTTGTACCACTTTACCGCTAAATCCTTTCCCTTCCCCAACCTTAGTTTCTCTTCGAATTACCACGCCCTTTTCTCGCCCTTGTTCTCAACTTATCCTTTTGAGCCTCTTCTCTTATCATATAAGCCAGAGTTCTCCAGTCTCCACCTAATGTCCATCTGATATATCTCTCTTGCAACCTATCTATCTACTTCCTCTCCTTACAAACCCATATCTCTGCCCCACAGCCCATTTGATTCTTCCAATCGTTTTTAAAATCTTCTTATTCCTATTCCCTATAACTGTTTCATTACCCCGTCGCTTCCTCAATTCTTTCCCTAATATGCGTCCCATGTTCCCCATTCGAATGATAAAACCAAGGTATTTCAATTCCTTTACTTCCTCTATCTTTACACCTTTCCATCTAGCTGTCTATTTTTTCTTTCTCCCTTTCCCCTTTCTAAACGTCGTTATCTTCGTTTTGTCATGTGCTTGAAGTTCTGAACGTTCAAATGAACGAAATTTTTTACTGATGACTTTGTAAACCAGAAAAGGTGCTCAAATGTTTGTTAATTTATATTGGAAATAATTTTTTATTGAAACAGAATTATAATGCATATTTTAAATTGCAGTTGGAACTATATTTATGGGTAAAATAGAAATGGGGAAAAGTATTTCGTTCATGTGAACGTTCGGAACTTCAGGTACATTAGTACATACGGCTCTATTTAATAACCTTCTTAATGTTTATGCTAACTGTACATTTTTCCAAGTGCAGGAAACTAATGAAGCGGCTGAATTTATTTTATTACACAAGCAGTTGAAGTTTTATACTTGTATATACGTGAATTGCTTCTTAAGTATGTATTATACAATTAGTTCAAGAACATTCGACAAATTGAATTATTTTCATTAAGTCTTCGATTTTTCAAATTAAAAGTTATTTTAATATTTTCAGGTCACGTTAAATGATCCAGAAGCTTTAGAAGAATATTTAAAGTCAAGGAATTCCTGAGCAAGCTGGAATGTTCTTATTAACTAATTTATTTTAATTGCAGTTAACATGAAAGCACTATCCTTATTGTCTGAAATGATTCCAGATCCTAATTATACGAAAACAAAGAATAACAAAAGCAGAAAAAAGAAGTAATAAGATGATAATTATAATTCATTAGAAAGTAATCTCAAATAAGAGCCTATTGCAGTTTGTTAAAATCAGTTATATGAATTGTGAAATCAGGTGACAATATAAATTCAGTTTTTCATACGATATAATAATAAATGACAAGCAATAATTATTTTCGTGGTAAAGAAGACATTGTCCAGGTAACTAAGTGCACTGATCTAAGACAGCCTTTCTTGGTTTATGCAACAATAGCTCGGAAAATGAAGGTTGCTCTGTCCAACTCTTAGAAATTGTCCCTAGGCACCCAAGAACCACAAACACCCTGTTCAGCTCTCAAAAATTGGCCTTAGGTCCCTAAAAATCACCGACTCCCTGTCCAACTCTCAGAAGTAAGGATAAGACCCTAGACACCAAGAACCACCGACGCCTTGTCTAACTCACGGAAATTGTCCCTATATCACCAAAGCCCTGTTCAGCTCTCAGAAATTGTCCCTAGGCACCCAAGAACCACCCTCGCCATTTTCAACAATGCAAAATTGTCATGAGTCACCCAAGAATCACCAAGGCCTTGACCAGCTATCAGAAATGGTATCTAGGTACCAAAATACTGCTAACACCTTATCTACCCGAGTTATTAAATTTTTATAACTGTATCGCTAGTTTCATCTTCAATTTGGAAGAATCGAAAGCTTGTTGCATATCCTTGCATGCAATATTAGAAAATATAATAATAACTGAAAGGCACGTCCAAGACGGCGGAACAAATGCAGATGAATTAGAGAACTTTGAAATTGTTTAATGTTTTTATAAATAGATCAACTATACATTCAATTGAAATAACGTGAAAATAATACGTACTATGATACATTTATAGATTTGTATTTAATAAATGTTCATTATTTACGTTTATTACCTCCATTGTAAATATTTTTCAGTTTATTTAGTATGTAATAGTCACCCCAACCGAGTAATTCCATCACTCTCCATAGAGTAGTTGAGCCAAAAAATTGTACTCTTCTCCGAATACTATTATGGCTGACAGATAGACGTTGAAAAGATAGATGAAATTGCATCTCTATATATTTAAATATAGTATAAAAGTAATAATTGTAGTAGAAAATAGACTGAATGTATTTCGTAACTATCAATTTTGGTAATATTCGAAGTCATTCAATTCAATGGTGGATGAAAAGGGTTCTTTGTCTTTGTAGAATTTCAGGGAAGACTGGCTCATATTCATTCAGCTTCCAATTTCAACGAATTCTCCGGATTTCTGTCAGATTCTCCCCTCGTTTCTCAGAACTTCGACGGAATCACCCTCAAATCGCTTCTCTGGACCCCGCAGGGACGTTTGGACGTGTTACGAAATTTCTCTTTCCTTCTCATTCTTCGTGCCTTTCATTCTTATTGCCTAAATTGTTCTCCTTTCCTTTACATGTCAGCAGTTCCTCACTTATCAGTCACTGCCGGTCAAATTATCTAGTCGTGTAGATCAAAATTAAATGTGAAATTTTTTATCAAAATTAAATATATCTCATGTTTAATTACTCCCTATTCTGTCCTTTAATATAAATCATCAAAAATATCCAAGTTGCTGAATTCTACATTATGCAATGCTTCATCCGTGGAAAATCCTATAATTAGTATTCATGTATCACTGTTAAAAAAATCTGATTTTAGAGGGGCGTTTTTCGATTTGGTATAAAAGCGCGAAAGCAGCTGAGCGCAAAGTTCAAATCCTGCTCATTTTTCGAGGCGAAAAGGGCGCGGCGTGATTACTTGATTTTAGAGGGGCGCTTTTCGAGTTGGAAAAGGCGCGGTGTGATTGATTGATTGATTTTAAAGGGGTATTTTTCTAGTTGGAAAGGGCGCGGTGTGATTGCTTTATTAGTTAGCGGTCCAATAGGTGACCGTTCGTGATTCTCGCGTAGTCGTGTTTTCACTGCCTTTAACTACTCTCGAGCGAGAGGTTTGAAGCTGAGGATAAATGTGGGCACTTAATGCTATCGAATTTCTACATCTGAACTCGTCTTTCGATAAACGGTTGCGCTTGTAAGTTTTAGTTTTCTGCAATTTTCACTCCCCTGACAAAATTTTCATGCAAATGCGAGCGTTTCTGATAAACAACCGGCTGCAGACAGTACGGAATTTCCGAGATTGAAAAACCCACAGGATTAAGTACTTGTGCAATTTCTGGAGGCTTATTGAAAGTGGGGTAACTGGGGAAAGTGAGGTCTAGTCTATGTAATGTCTGTCGATCTCCTGTGGGAGGGAGGATTTAGATATGTAAAAACACGAAAACAAAAAAATGTAATCTAATCCAGTTACCAGAGTCAATAAAATCATAAGCCTAGATGATGGTTTACGACTAAGGATAGAGTGCACCCTCGATTCTTGAGGATGCGCTACGCATGCGTCGTATTGATTTTTCGTCACGTTGGTAGCCCAGTGTTGGGCAGTCGACTGGTTGACAATCCATTTCATTATGTTATTAGACATTAAAATTATTTATTTGGTAACATTGATTTCCCTCCTGATTTATAGATATAAGGAGATCGCACAAATTCTCAAAAACCGTGCGGGACGTTTCAGGAGTATAGGCTAGTAAAAAGCAAATTTTTTAACAAATTTCATAATTGTTGACTCCTGCTCAAACAATAGTTTCTTTCATCCTGCGATGATGCCATTTATCTATTTTTGATCTTAGATTAATAAAAAAAAGTTGATAGAACTTTGCTATTTGTTTTACTTTTCTGCAGAGTTAAAAATAATTTTTTCGCCTAATTCAATAGAACTCGAATGACAATGATAGTTCAAACATAGCATCAGCATCAATGAATTCCGCGTCATAAAAGATCACATATGTATGTGAACGAGACTTGTAGAGAATGTATTTAAAGCCATAAGGGAAATGAAATAACACTCGCATTGTCAGTTGATTCTTCCGCGTGCACGTCCCACTATTTTCTCTATTGCCGTCCGTTCAGGGCCGGTTAGTTTGTACTTCTGTATAACCGGACACTGATTTTTAAGCGAGGACAATGACAATGAAATCTAGCGACTCGAATAGTCTCGATCAGAAAATTTACGGGCGACTGGATTTGCAACAATATTAAAAGTCAGACTCTATATATATAAGGGGGAAAAAAGGTACAGAAAAAAGGACGCTTTGCAATTCTGGAAATTCAATGTACTGACTTGCCCATCCTGTAATCTGTTATTTCAATATAGGGCTCTTATTTCAGCAAAACAAATATGTTAAATCATCCGTGTCTCAAAAGATATTATGAGAATGATCAGAAACAACTAATCATTGTAGACAACACTGTAAAATGCACATTGAAAATTGTCGTTATGTTTTCATTTGTTTTCGCGAAATTCAGTATCATCTTGAAATATCTAAAATTTAATTTATTGATCCCTTTCGAATTATAGTATAACGCTTAATCAAATTCAGATTTTTAAATGCTTTCATATTCTCATCTTTATCAAATTAAAGACTCTGAAATTTATTCAATTTTTTTTCTGTAATCAGTACTATGTACTTTTAATTAACGTTGTATCTTGACTTCAAATTTAGTGTTTATCGCAGTTTATCGAGTGTTTACGGAAATAACATATTTTTTAATTAATTTCGTTGTCATATACAGTGAAAGTGCTGCAAATAACAATATTTTACGGGTTGAGATGAGAATTGACATTTCACGAGACTATTAATCAGAAACAATGCATGTTCAGTCGCTGGATGAACCGGAAGCATCTGGTTGTGAGAAAAAAGAGGGTCTCATGGCTGATTGCAACTTGCAAGGACGGCAAAGTACAGTGTACAATATCTCGTCTCCAGGAACACACTAAGCTTAGATACTTATTAGTTTTTCCTTCTTTTGGATTAGTGAGCTTCATAAAAAAATTTTTTTGCAACATCCGCCTCCTCTAAAGATGGAGTTTTTGTACCTCTAAGTAATCTGTAAAAGGATACATTTCGACACATTGTGTAAAGTAATTGTGCGTAAAGTTGCACACAGTTAGAAATGTTTGCAATTCTATTATATACATACAATTACACAATCGTATATTAAATGTAATAACTGAAGTGTATCAAATGGCCACTGAGACATATTAAATTTCATAAACATGTTAGTCACTTATTATTAAAGTCCGAATATTCCACTTTACACACATTAAAAATAAGTTTAGCAGTAAATTTAGATTTTAAATAATAAAAAATATTTTCTTCTATGGTTGAACATAAATTACTTGTGGTATATACTTTAAGTAGATGAAGGCGATGGCCATAAACTGTGACCATATACTACAGTTACCTGAATTCCAAAGATAAAACCACAAAGTCGCCATAGTTAGTATTCAGGATTACTTCCATAAAATGAATGTAAATCACACTCAGAAAACGATTTGGTTGAATCAACAAAATATTTAATTGGCCCAACTAAATATTTTGGATGTTCTAACTAAATACTTTGGTAGATGGAGTATTTAGTCGATTCAACAAGAAAATTTGTTTGGGTCGATCAAATATTTTGTTAAATCATTTGTACATCCAAGAAAACAGTTTTTTTGGTTCAAGAAATTTTGTTTTCTAAGTTTTTAATTAGATAACATATTTTTTGATTGAGAGAGTTAGATTTTATTTCGTCTTTTTCAAATGAGATGTATATCAAGATTCAAGAAGATTGACAGGAAGTCACGAAGGCAAGGACAGGAAGTTTCCAAACGATCTAACGCTACTTGGTCCGGAAGCAAACTTTTCTCAGTATGGAGTACTAAGCACTATAGTGCAATAGAATGTGTCGATAATTTAATGATAATAATTTAATAATAATTGAATTTTGACACAAAATTTCTAGTTGCCTGCGTAACTTTATGTACAGTTCCCTGATAATCTTATNNAACCAGAAAATTTGGTTGGGTCAATCAAATATTTTTTTAAATCATTTGTACATCCAAGAAAACAGTTTTTTTGGTTCAAGAAATTTTGTTTTCTAAGTTTTTAATTAGATAACATATTTTTTGATTAAGAGAGTTAGATTTTATTTCGTCTTTTTCAAACGAGATATATATCAAGATTCAAGAAGATTGACAGGAAGTCACGAAGGCACGGACAGGAAGTTTCCAAACGATCTAACGCTACTTGGTCCGGAAGCAAAGTTTTCTCAGTATGGAGTACTAAGCACTATAGTGCAATAGAATGTGTCGATAAT